>JAMKCH010006613.1:0-31071 GCA_023653785.1 Ophioderma brevispina | reverse complement strand
GCCAGTCTTGAACTAGGAGAGTTGTCTCGTCAATATGCGGCGTAGGAATTTTTCTATGGGGTGGCCCGGTTATTTTTTCCTCTTATTACATTTAAGCTCTTTATGCCATTTTAAAACTATCAATAACATTTGGTGTCAGCACAATTTTAAAATTCTTTTGCTCCATATATATACATTTAAGTGCTTTGCATTTTGGGTCTAATTCCTTTCTTTTTTGATTTCTAAATATTTTTATAACATTTAACCAGGTTTTTATTGAAGCGCTTAATCCCCGAAAACAGGCTCAGCGCGGTTGTCAATTATTATTACGCCTCCTTCAAGAAATCGTCACATCATTCGCTTCAATTAGGTTACTGCTCAAAGTCATGCCTTACAAATGCAGGCCTACACAGTTAGTTTGGTTATTAGTTCCTTTGCAGCTCTCCAGTTTTCACTTGGTTCGACGAGGCATTTTGTTTTTAGGTAATCTTGCCAGAAATACAATTTCCAATCAATCAATCTCAATCACTCAATCGATGCAAATCAATGTTTATTCCTCACAGCTGCAAATTTGCAATAACTAGCAGTACAAAAGTTAATTAAAATAAATATAGGTATTCTAATAGGGGGTCGCTACCAACCTAAGTTAACAAAGATTCAAAAGCTGGTCTGTAACAACAAGAATGAAATAATGGGCCTAAATCATGGCGCAATGACAAATAGGGCCATTAGAAATAATAAACAAAAGAACAAAGACACGACAAACACAACATGGGTGTTTACCACACAGGCAACACTGAAAAATAAAGGACAACCATTAAGAAAAACAAAACATCTAATTTAAAAACACCAAAACAACAAGAGAAGCTGCCTACATTAACCATATGAGACAGGAAAAGATGCGATTTTGATTGTTTTTGAAAAGGTCATGGATGGGATCCCTAAGCTCTTGCACCTGTTCCATCTTTTGTACCACAACAGAAAAGACTGTAGAACACCATAGAATTGAATTCTACTGAGTTCACAAAGAAGGAGCTTGTCAGTGGAATCGTACCCTCCTGCCATGAATATAGAAGTTATCAAGCGAGCAAGATAAGTGGAGCACGACCATGGCAAACACTTAACACATAGAAGAGAAATTGACCAAGAATACGTTCCCGGTTGGGAGCCAGGGAGCTGAGAGATAAGTTCTGCAGCACTCTCAGAGCGAGAGGCAGAGAAAACCAGACGAGCTGCACGATTTTGAAGTTTCTGGGCCTCTTATTTCTCCCTGATGATACCCATACAGGACAGAATTACCGTAGTCAAAGCGGGAGGTTATAAGAGAGCAGAGCGGCAAGGGTGACACGTGTCCCTATCGATTTACTTACGAATACTCCAAGATTCGAAGGTAAAATTTGACAGATCTACAAACAGCATTGATATTAATTGGACATGGCATTGTTTATCAAAAACAAGACCCAAGATTTTTGATTGACAGAGAGGGCGGAATTTGAAAGTTTGCCAACACAAGGGTGATATCGAAACATAACTAATGAACCGACGTGGTCGCAACCAAAAAATTCTGTTTTTTTCCTCAGTGATTTTAGTTTATTGTCCAACTCCCGTCGTTTGAAATATCTACATACAAGCAGAAAGTCTGTTTAGAGCAATATCTGACACCGGCATAGTCCGGATCAAATGAATTGTAGAGTTTGTGTCTCATCTGCGTACACGTGATAACTTACACGGTGACGCACATGAATTTCAGCATAGGTTTTTGGTGTCAAATGAATATGATTGGACCCACCACTGAACCCTGAGGAACACCATATATAAATTAACTTATCGATTGAAACCCTGCATAGACACGATAACTCGACCCTTGAGATAATGGTTAAACCATTCAACCACGCGACCACGGAGACCATAAATAATGTCTACTGGTGAGTAGTAAGTCGTGGTCTATCGTGTCGAACGCAGCCGACAGATCTAAAAGGACAAGAAGGACTGCTTTGTTTTTATCAACTTCACGCATGATGTCATTTTTTTACACGGAGAAGGGCAGTTCTCCGTACTAGATTGCTTTATAGGCTGACTGAAACATTTAAGCTCTAAAGCGTTTGAAACAACATGATCATTTAACTCCGAAAACAACCCTTTCAATCAGTTTTGATAAAAAAGGGTTTGACCCGGGCGGTAGTTTTTTATATGTGATATCAGGGTTTATTTTTTTAAAATAGGTGTGACAATAGCTTGACATAAAGATTGAGGAAATCTACCATTAAGCAATGAAGTGTTGACATATGCGTTAAGTATGGGGCAAGTGCATGAGCATGAGCCTTGACTAACCATGTGGGTATAGGGTCAAGAGAACATATTTGTTTGGAGAGTTTGATAATCTTGATAATTCTTCATCACAACGGGTGTAAATTCGATAGAGACAGCACTGGCACATCATAGTTAGTGGGATCAGTATCACTGTAGGTATTCCCCAAATTCATTCGTAATTTTGTCAATTTTACTTTGAAAAAATAAGCAGAATTTTTCACACGTGTCTTTCCATATTCCCTCCAGCAGGAGATTTTGCCTATGTGTGTTGAAGACACTTAATTTCTTGAAAATATCCTTTTGCATTACTTGTAGCTAACTTATCAGATACAAAGATGCCTTCGCATTGTGTTTAATAAGAATCGCCAACAACACTAATTGCTTGTACATAAGCAATATGATCACCTTGTAACTTTTGGCTTTTTACGCATTTACGTTCGGACGGCGTTTAACTCGTCTAGCACAATGACTGTTTTTTGTTGTACCAAGGCATTTTTGGACGCACAGTTCTACTACGTTTTTTAACAGGACAGTGATGTTCAGAACATCACAACGTGTCATCAAAATTTGATCGTATCATCAACATCAGTAAGTTCAAGTATAGATCAGTTTTTTTGTCAACATATCACTAATAAGATCACTACACTAACTGAACGAAAATCCCGGCAGTTGGTATGAAGTCGAAGGTAGTCAGGGTTTTTGCTTTAAGTTTAAAATGTATGTAATGGTGATCAGACATGAGGTTCTCATGCCCAGACCAGTCCAAGACCAAATTATCCTCAGGGTGTCCAACAACAAGATCCAAAGTATGCCCGGTCTATGAGTTGGGCCCGCAACAAAATTGTGAAGGTTCCCACCAGAAAGAATGTTGTTAAATTTTCCAAACCTCGGGTTGGTTGGGTTCATCCACATGCATGTTGAAATCACCCAGTAAAATGGGTTTACCAGCCATCATGCCAATTTCACCAACCAAAGCTTTTTCAATTCAGTTAGGACTCAGATGTTTTTAATTTGTAGCTTTTGATGGTGGTGGACGGTAGATAATACCAAAAAGGGAATGGATCTAGATTTATCAACAAGGAAGAACATGTTGAGTTTGTGGGGATGGGACTATTGATGACATGAGATTAAGCTCAGATTTATACACGACACCAATACCTCCTCCATAAGTATCTCTCCCACCTCTTGGGAAATTGAGGAGTACGCTGGAGGTTTACACTCACCTATTTCCGACATGGTTCCTCATCATAAATCCATGTGTGTCTGTCGGAAACATGACATCAAATTTTCCTGTCGGCAAATAGTCATACAAAAGATGTGTTCTTGTTCCTGACAAGGAGCATTCCACAAATAAATATTAAGACAAACTCATTAAATTTAGGCACACATTTTAATTGTTATCAGTTTTAAGTTTGATGTAGTCCAGCTTTCCTGTTGTTCAACCTCAGCTGCAATTCTGGGACGACATATGACTGGTATGAATGCATTAGAATCAGTACCAACACTATCCCATTTGATCCTTTTTTAAGTTCATGGTAGTAGTTTTGTGTTGTGTACATAGGTTTGTAACCACGATGCGTCGAGGGTTTCCCTTGAATATTCAAAGACTTGATTGTGGACCAGGCAGCAGGAGGACAGGAAGGTTGGAGAGTGTTATTCATCAGCCTCCCAGAGTATGTATTTTTCTGTTTAGGACTTTTTGTACACTTTTCTGTCCATTTCTCACATGTTTGTTTATAGTCAGAATCTGGACCAGGGTTTGGTTTTAATCACCTGCCCTCAACGTTCAGCCTGAAGGTTCAGTGGTTTACTGTAGAACGAATCCTTGTTCCAAAAATCTTCTGCGGTTTATCCATTTCGAGAAGTTAGATGTCCATTAGTAGTGATACATGATTCCATACTACAGGCAGGTCCATGATCACTCGCATAAGCTAGGGCCAGACAGACAAGCAGGCAGACAGGTACCATTGATCTGTGATTGATTGCCATTATGCTGGTATTGTACAGTAAAGATCAACATGGTCAATTCATTGTCACCTCAAACACTTGTTGACCAATCACTGATCCATGTTGCAGATCTGCAGTCTGTGTGTAAACGCTGGTGGTGACGATTGAAATGTTCACCCCAAAATTACACCAAAAACTAGTACCTCTAAAGCGGGAGACATATACCAAAGATGTCCCTGAAGATTACAAAATCAGTAGTGCCATCAAAGTTTTTTGTTTTTTGCAGATATTTGTCTTCTTGCAGGATCAAAATTACAAAAACAACCCATCAGAGGACAAGTGAGGTGGCAGCACACATGCGCACACTACAGAATCAATTTAAAGACTGATTAGCCAATAAACGTTATAAAAGTCACTGTAATATAAATATATTAGCATTTTAAGGTCAAATGAGGATAATAACACACTTAAGTTAGTTTAAATCAGAGTGATGGGGCTCGAACTCTCGATTCGTCGGTATAATTTCCACTGAGTCCGCATTTTGCCCACTTAGTCCACACGTGCTCTATCTAGCGGTCATTCACAGATCAAATTTCAATTCGTAGTGCTGTTGTTTGCGAATTGGTTGTATCACAGGCTAGTGCGGGTTTATGTCAATATTTTATAGTTTTGTTAATGCCACTAAAAACGATTTTTCACAACGTAATCAATCGCGCTCCAGATTTTATCAAAAGTACATTTGCCTCTCTTTGATTAGAAATTGTTGTAAAGAACCCCTGAAAGTGGCTAAGCGTATCATGCGTTTTTGTCATGAAAACTTTTGATTTTTTATGCTTGTTTAGTTATGGAAATAGCGGTTCAGACTTTATTTTTCTGCGTCAGATATTTTTGTAGGCTCTCTATGATTGTCAATGTGAAACTTGGTTCAGTGAAGAGGGGGGGGGGAATTTATTTTTTGAAATTAATTATAATATTCCATTTAATTCTTGTTTTGAGGCCTTATTTCCAATCTGTATTCACATTCCTTTAATATAAATGTCCATTATTATGCAATTCCACTCCATTTTCTGGTGGGATTTAGGGCTATGCCATATGCCATATGCTCGGAATATAAAGATTGATTGGTATGATAATACCAGTGGCTGTTCTGGCATGGTATAAAAGTTGCTGCTCATAATGTGAAGAGATTATAAGATTTAGTACATTGGCAAATTAATATTGATGTTAATTGACTAGAGTGTTAGCTTCCGCTCAATAATGTGATTTGACAGGGATCAAATGATTTTAATGTTGAATTTCTGCTAATCTAGTAAAAATTAACACACGTGTTTAAATGAATGCTTAATTGAATGCTTATAATAAAATTGCTGAATAACTATTATTGTGTTAGCTTTCTGCCTCATCATGTAGAGATGTTGGCTTTCCACTCATCTAAAATGAATGCTTATAATCAAATGTGAGTAACCTTTTAATTGAATGCTTAGAATATAATGATGTGGTAATCTTTAAATGGTTTTGCTTGCCGTGGCCATCTTTGATAATTGCAAAGTTTTACCGATGCCTATTTGATGAAAATTGCATGAACCGGCGAGAAAGGCCGATACCTACTTCTGGCCTACTGCTTTGTTTTTCCCTTCGTCCTTGCCGTGTGAGAGATAAGCAAACATTATATAAACAAAGAACAATTTTTATATTAGGGAAAACAGACAGAATTAAAGAAATTCTAACATTACTTTTCAGTTTGAGTTATGTCCTTCTGTGTCAAACCCTGATATGTAAAAAAACAGGAACCACAGTAGAAGCAACCTCAAAGTGTTGATGACAGACAACATCAAAGTCTTCCCATGAGCTCAGCTCTGTCACCGTTACATCCGCTAAAACCTCCAGCAGTAGGGACCTGCAAGCAACTCACTCAGCCTTGGGAAAATCCCATCAAAGAACATCACTTCTTATTGGGCAATTTCGAGCATCATAGTACCCAAGGGGCACAATGAAAACTAACGACCGAACAGAACAAGATGTCGAAGAATGGATAGACAGTCAACGTTAATGTCTCAGTGTTCATGACTATAAGCTGCCGCCATCATTTCATAGACGCCTGATTGGAAGAGAGGTACGTAATACACCACTGATCTAGATATGTTGGTAAAACATCTTTAACTTTGTGTAGCAAGATTGTTATGGATCCTGTCCCACTACTCAACAATGACTAATCGGGTATCCAAGTCAAACCACTGTCGAAGACCAAAACAATAGTGCCTTTTACGGTAGCCTTTAACTACAGGATAGCAGACTGGCAAGGATTCACTGATGACTTGGACAAGAAACATAGAAGAAGGGTGTTGTCCATAAGGGGACACCACAGTCATTGCTGACTCCCTTATGAATTCGGAAAACACCGTCACGGAATAACCTCATAAAACAGTGTGTTTATTCTGGTTAAGGTTTCCGGAAGTATAGGGTGTCAGAAAGAAGTGTACCTTATGAAACACCCACGTGAAGAGGATTGCTCCAAAACTCCATAGCTATAATATGACAAATTTGGCCCAACAAGTGAACCCAACCCAAAAAAAAAAAAAAAAAAAAAAATGCCCAGAGATTCATACCAGAGGCTGTAGGACAGAATATAATTACCAGGCCTTTCCAGGAATGTGCTAGAGACTATCAAGAGTAATCACCATGTTTGAAGTGCGTCTTTGTCGGGATGAAAAGACTGCTAAAGGTGAGGAAGTGGATCTCCCAGGAAAAGAATCTAAACCTGGCATACTTTAATTGTAAGGTTAGCACGATAGCACCGCACAGCAAGAAAGCTGGTCTACATCCGAGGGGATCCAACAGAACCCCCTACAGAAGCCAAATGTCATACCAGAACAGAAGGTGTCCGGACAGCAAATCAACAACAAGCCAAGTACTCAACTAACTCAACACATTGAGGTAGTTTTGAAAAGGTATGGTAAACGGAGTAGTGTTCGTCGACCTATCAGCAGCCTATAACAATGTTAATCACAGATGCTACTCAATAAATCACCAAGGATATCCACCTGACTGAGCCTTATCAAGATGCTGGAAACAGGACGATTCTTTGTTCAGCTAGGGGGAAGAAGAGGCGTAGGTCAAGAATGGACTACCACAAGGGAGCGTGCTGCACCTACTCATGTTCAACAATCTATACAAACGACCAACCTGGGAGTTCAGGAACCTGTCATTTAATTTATGCAGATGATCTTGGAATTAGTGAACAAGATGCAGACTTCACAGTGTTGAAGAGAGGGACTCTCCAAATCTTGTGGAAAACGCACGCCTTATTCTGAGGGAAACAACCTAGTGCAAATCCATCCAAAACACAGGTATGTGCTTTCGATTTCCATCTACGCAACAGTGAAGCCAAACGTCAGCTTAACGGACCTGGTCTGGAACACCCCTGGAGCAATGTGATAACCCTGTCTTCCCTGGGAGTTAACTTGGACCGCACTTTTCCTTAAGACCCACATCTAGAAGACGAAGAGTAAAAAGTATGTTCACACAATACCTCTTGAACAAACTCACTGGACAAGATGGGGGTGGGTCGCCCACATATCCTAAGATCAACGGCACTTGCCCTTTGCTATTCATGTGCAGAGTTAGGATCTTGCCCTGTATGGGAAAGATCGACCAATGCCAAAAAAGCTTGATCCAACGTTAAATACCTCCTGCCGGTTATCACAGGATGGCCTAAGTCCAGACACCAATGAAAAACTTTACATCCTAGCAGAAATTGCTCCACCAGACATCCGTTGTAGTGTACGAGAGGCAAGAGCATAGCTTGCCAAGTATCTAATAGAAGCCCTAGTCTGGCACAGATATTTGATGGCCATATCGCCTTAAAATCCAGAAGAGAGTTTCTGAAACAAAGTCCAACCTCTGAAAAGTCCTACCTCTTGAAACAGCCAGAGTGTACTCAACTCTGGCTGATCATACTTGAGAACCACAGTGTTTGGACACGGATAATAAGAAGAGGAACTGTTACTGAAATGCAAAATATTAAAAATATTAAAAAAAATTTCTGATTTAGCAAATCACTGAATGTGTCTTGTGGGTGGTGTTTTAATGGGCATGTGTGGTAAAGGATCGAAGGTTTCGAAGGTGTACAGATGAAAGGGATTTGGGGAGGGAATCTGGAAGGAAGAATGTTGTGGAGTTTTGGATTGAAAAGAGTTATGTGTTGCAAATACGTGGTTCAAGAAAGAGGACAAAGGAAAGTAAGTGACCTTTTGAGGTCAGGGGGAAAATGACACATAGATTTGTGTTAGGGGCACAAGAGGAAGAGGAAAAATTTCTGAAGAATGTTAATGTGATTCCAGGGGAATTGCAAACACAGTGGGTTGGATGTGGATAGAGGAAGGTGAAAAGGCGGTGATTGAAAGAAGGATAGTGCATTGAGAGGAGGAATGTATGGAAGCTGAAACAAGAGAGACAAGCAAAGAATTTTGAGATGGAGAGTTGGGGAGCTTGTGGGGACTGATGTGGCGACTTTGTGGAGGTGCTTTAAAGGAGGGGGGTTACAGGCATGTGATAAAGTCGTGTGGGAAGGAAAAAGGTAGATAGACAGGAGAGATACAGGGTGGTGGAATGCAGAGTTGAAGGAGGGCCAAAATAGCGAGAAAGAAGGATGCATTTAATGATATGAAACAAATGGTACGGAAGAGAATAGAGGAATTAAAGCGAGGTATAAGAGGCTAAAGAAGCAAGCAAAGAAGAGAAGTTGGTGCGAAGGCTATGAGGGAAGAAGAAGCAGAGAAGGGGCTGAGTGAGTTGACAGAGAATCGAGAATCCAAAAAGGTTATATATAAGATAGTTGACGGCAATGAAAAAGGATGGAAGAATGTCGGAAGGGGGAATGAATGTATGAGGGGAAGTGATGGAAGTTTAATTTCAGAGAGAAAGATAGAGGTAGAGTCTGGAAAAGAGCATATGGAGAGAAAAATGAATGGGAGTGAATGAGTGGGCTCAGAAAGGTTACAGGCTGATGTGGGGGCTGGGCCGGGGCGGGGGCTGAAGGGCTAATAAGAGGGGTCAGTCGGAAGAAGTGGTGAAGGCAATTAAAACGAAAGGAAAAAAGCAAAGGGCTTTTGAGTTCCAGGTGAGGAAGCGGGGATGTCCAAAGAAGACAGGAAGAAGTAAGTGGAGGAGGAGAGGAGGGTTGGGTTGAGGGTGGGGATGCATTGAGGGGTGAATGGAAGGACGGAGTACGGGCGGTCCTTGCGAATGTGAGGTGAATCCGGCCATCCCAGTTACGAGGACAAAACCGGATTTAAAACTTTGCGTTCTAATGATAGTGCCCTTAACAAGTCTTGAGTTAACCTGATCCATGGGCACTTTTTGTGCATCTGCTGCGCTAGGGCACATAACCGTGGTACAAGGGATTGCTTGGTAGTATGGCTGTCTGTGTGTAGTTGGTAAAATTCAACCATAACATAATTGCCCACGTTTCTACACACTTGTGCACATTGTTGTGGCACTTGGCATAGTGCCCAAAGTAGGTCATGGCTGCAAATGGTGACCTCATTCACAAGCTATTCACAAGAACATATTGATTAAAACTGGAATTCCACTCTCCCCATTTTTCATTTGGACTTGGGCAAACAATTAAACCTGAGAATATCCGTCCTTCGGACCGGTCCCAAGTACATGGAAGTCACACTGTATATGTAATTGCAGCCAGTTTTGATAAGGTATAGGGTGAAAACCATGACTGTCCCCAAGTCATCTTAAATCCCTGGGCATCATGGAAAACAGTGTTAAGTACTGAAGGATTTACCACCGGCTAAATAAAAACAACACAAAAAAAAACGAACAGTAGACGATACACATCAGTGAAAGCTGTATTTTCTTTAAAAAAAAACGCTAATTGTTCCAAAAGGACATGCACTTTTTCAAAATATAGGCACTTTTTTTGAAGACAGACAGGGGCACTTTAAACAAAAATCGCATTAAATCCAAGGTAAGACCCATAGAAGAATGCAGCATTGGCACTTTGAACGGGTCCAATGTACCACGGAGAGCCCTGTATATGTATCGAAATCCAGTTTCGATAAGAGTAGAGTGGAATCCATGGAGGTCCTAAGTCGTCCTAAAAACATTGTATCATTTCCAGAGCCAAATAGAGAATGAATCATTGGCACTTTGAAAACAGAAAAAAAACACAAGTTGATGCTATTGCTAACACGGTAATTGGCAGCAAAATAAATAGCAGTTAGATGTGCGTAGATCCCATGGGGAAAATTAATTAATATAGCAATTTCATTGAGGTAAATCCATGAGGGAAATAATTAACATAGCAATTAGATTGAGTAGTTCCCATGGGGAAAATTAATTAATATCCAAATAAATAGTCTGATAAATGAGTGATTACCTGTCTCTTGCCAGTCTTATTCCAGGGTTGCTAATTAGTGTTGTGTCGTCGAGGATGATGATGATGCTTAAAGGTTTTAAAGAAAAATTTGGCTGGCCTGCACACTAATTTGTTGATAATTACTTGTGAACACAAACAAGATAGAATGGCCGATTTGTGTGTGTTGTGTGTGTGTCACATGCCTAAGGATCACTTTGTTGATGATGTTGTCTGTTGTGAGTTAAACATTGCCTGTAATATCTCATACTTGATTTAAACAAAACTCGAGTCCTAGGTGCAACATGGGATCCCTCAGGTGGATGGGCGTCAAAGGTCACATCCAAGGGCAAAGGTCATGTGAGGTAAAGTTCAAGATTGAAATTTAAAATTGGACCTCAATTGAAAAGTTGAAGTTCAATGGGGAACCAAACTTGGTGTATGGATATACCCCCATTTGTTCTTGGAGGTCAAATGTCGCATATCAAGATCAAAGGTCACATGAGGCCTATCATCACAACCCGCTTACTGGAATTTAAAAACTTCCAGCAGCACTTTCTCGATTATGATTTGCCATCCACTAGGATGCGATGGCCACTTTGGACCTAGACTGGGATAATCTATATTCCACTACTCTTTTGACCAATCTGATATGCAGAAGGTCCACAGTCAAATCCGGTTGGCGCACCTTTTTTTCAGGTCTTGTGGTACGACAGCTTTCGGGGAGGAAGATGAAAACCAAATTCATCCTGGATGAAAACCTTTAATGAGGTTCATCTAGGTTTTAGTTGATTTTAAAATAATTCAGCCAAAGGTTGACCTTTTTTTAAAACCACATTTTAGAAGGTGTTGTCACAATTAGCGACCCTGGGTTACCTCGTTACCCTGATAAATTCATAAGACTTGTATGGAATAAATGCTAATTTGCAGTTTATTCCGTTACAATTCTGATGAATTCCTCAGGGTTGAGTCAGTAGTGACCCAGGGTCACTGAGTTGTCACAAACCACCATTTAGAATGACTTTACTTAAGATTGTTTTTTAGGGTAGACCATGAATAAACCTTTTTCATGTTGGCTTGCATTGTCTTGAAAACGATAGCCACTTCTGTAACAAAATTAGGATATGAATTTCATTTGAAATTGTCAAAGGAAATCAAAAAGTTGCCCATAAGTTTTGTCATTCAGAAATTGAATTTTGAAAACTGAATGATAGGCAAAAATATGATTATGGTGGTTCTTTTAATGATCATAATTGACAAAAAAATTTGCCAACATTGAACAGAAATGTAATCTGCTTGAAAAACTAAATCCTAGATTGACATACAACCTGCTTGAAATTTGCCAGTGTTAAAGGTTTTGCATTTGGTGATTTTAGAGTTTCACCTTTGAAATGGGTACATAGTTATCCTAGAATAAAGTATATTTCCGAAACTACATGAACTACATGCTGATTGGTCACAATGGAAATTATGTGAATCCGGATTGACATTCTACCTGTAGAATTTTCCCAGCATCCTAGAATAAAGTATATTTCGAAACTACCTCGCCCTAAATGCGATGGTTACTATGGAACTTATGTGAATCCGGATTGACATTCTAACCGGGTAGAAATTTTCAGCATTAAAGGTGCATTTGTGATTTTGGGTTCACCTTTGCCATAGGTCCATAGGTATGCCCAGAATAAAGTAATTTCAGAACTGAACCCCTTAAGCACTATGGCTGATTGTCACAATTGAACTAAGTGATTTTTTAGCCAATAACAAAGTTAACTTAAATATATAAAAGATACAAAAAATAAAATATTTGTGTAATCAAACTATTTTGCACAAAAAAAGGAGAAAGAAACAAGGCAGTGGTTAGAGCATGGTGAGTTTGTATGAAGGCAGCAAAGACAAGAGTTAGAGTGGGGTCCGAGTTGTCTGAGGGACCTTGAGATGAACATGGGTGCGCATCAGGTTTGTCCCCATTGATATATGCAATTGGATTGATGTGGTTAGGAAAGTGCAAGAGACGATTAAAGGGATATGTTTGTAAGCTGATGATGTGGTTGAGAGTGAGAAAACAGAGGGATGAAAGAAAGTTTGGAAATGGAAGAAGGCTGTTGAAAGCAAGGGCTGAAGGTAAATATTAGGAAGACAAAAGTGATGGTGAGCATGGGTGGAGAGGGGGGGTCTTAAGGTTTAGACACATGTGGTTATGTGTGGAAATTCAGGGTTGTCTGAGAAATGGGGAAATGGATTCAGGGAGACACTAAAGATGAAGCGGGTATGCGGAAGATGTTTGAAACGAGCTGGAGGGATTTTCCACATAAAAATTAGCATACTCAAAACAAGAACTGGAGCATTAATAAGAGGCTAATATAACACTACCAGTTTAATTTGCAGGATAAACTTTTAAGTTTGCGAAACTGTAACAACAAATGTGTCTATTACATGACTATCATTCGACTCGTACTCATTGATATTGACACCAGAGGTCACAGACCAGTCAAACAAGGTGCAGCCATAAGAATCTACTCTAGTGTGTGTTTTCTGGTGTACACGCAATTTCCGGGTTGTCGAATGAATTAATGTGGGGTCACCGGCGGACAGTAATTATAAACTCATTCTGTACCCATAAGGCGCTGATTTGGGCTTTATAATTTCAGCGTGAGGTGTAGCTAAATGTATAAAAAGCGTTACAAACATGTTACAAATATCAATTTTGAAAAAACTATAGAGGGCGCACACTGATTTTTTCAAATGTGCCAGTGTCTCTCAAACACAAGAGAAAATTCGCCCAGAGTTGTTCCCTCAGCACGACCAGTCTGTAACCTTTATTGCTTAATACCAATGAGTTACGAGTCTGAGATGGTCTGGGATATTCATTAACAAACACATATGTGTTTAAAATTATGACAGACCAACAAATTAGGCAAAAAGTCACTGGCTGGATGTCAGGTCTTTAGCCTCTTAAGGCTACTATGTTATGTTTTGACATGTAAAATGTGTTCGTAATCTTCAGCTCCTAGACTATCATTTGAGAGCCAAAATTTTGTTGAAAATTTGCCCGTGCCACTTTAAAGAGACATGAGGAGATTTCCAGAAAGAAGAAGCGCCCCCAATTTTTTTTGAACCCCCGGGTGAGTTTCCTTGCATCTTTGGAATGCTTAACAATGTATTAGATTAAACCTGAAGTGAATAGTTGAATATGCCGTTTTTATGTAATAATATGATCGATTTAGTACTTTCTGTCGCCTGCACGACAGAAAGCAAAGCATGGTGTTCTATGGGGACAATTACGTTAGTCAAGCAAGTTCAAAACAATTAGGTTTGCTGTTTTCTTTTGTATGTGTGTCAAAAACCCTTCGGCACGTTCTTGGTAGGTGGTCTTACAATCGAACCTGTGCAATTTGAGAGAAATTGTATCCTAAAAAAATCTCCTCCTGTCACTTAAGTAACAAAGAGTAAGAAGTTGACCACTGAACTCTTTTTCTACCTAGGCGCATACGTAATCTGTGCAGTTCCACCAAGCCATAATGGGCAAGATAGCTTTCCAACCTCTTTCAGCTTTAAAAAAACAGGTAAAGACCATGTAAAGCTTACAGAGACAGGCCCAAGTAAAATCAGGTTTTAAGACCTGTATATCTTAACAGAGAAGGCCCAAGTTAAAAGCAGGTAAGACCCTGTAATTCTAACAGGAGACAGGCCCCAAGATAAAATAAGGTAAAACCCTGTAAAGCTTAAAATAGAGACAGGCCCAAGTAAAATCAAGTAAGGACGTTAAAGCTTAACAGAGACAAGCCCAAGTAAAATCAGGTAAAGACCCCTGTGAAAGCTTAACAGAGAAAGGCCCAAGTAAAATCAGGTAAGACCCTGTAAAGTTAACAGGAAAGGCCCCAGTAAAATCCGGGTAACTGTAATTCGTAAACGAGACAGGCCCAAGTAAAATCAAGTAAGGACCATGGAAAGCTACATAGAGACAGGCCCAAGTAAAATCAGGTAAGGCCATGTAAAGCTTAACAGAGAGAGGCCCAAATACAAATCAGGAGACCCTGTAAGCTTAACAGAGACAGGCCCAAGTAAAATCAGGTAAGACCCTGTAAAGCTGAAAAGAGGCAGGCCCAAGCTAAAATAAGGTAAGACCCTTGTAAAGCTTAACAGAGGGCAGAGGCCAAAGTAAAATAGGTAAGACACCGTAAGCTTACAGGACAGGGCCCAAGTAAAATCAGGTAAGACCATGTAAAGCTTTAACAAGAGCAGGCCCAGTAACAGTAAAATCAGGTAAGACACTGTAAAGCTTAACAGAGCAGCCCAGTAAAATCAGGTAAGACACTGTAAAGCTTAACAGAGAGAGGCCCAAATTAAAATCAGGTAGTTCTGTAAAGGTTCATAGGAGACAGGCCCCAGGAAAATCAGGTAAAGCCCTGTAAAGCTTAACAGAGAGAGGCCCAAGTAAAAACAGATAAGACCAGTAAAGTTTACTGTGCAGGCCAGTAGTAAATCAGGTAAGACCACTGTAAAGCTCTTAACAGAGACAGCCAAAGTAAACTAAGGTTAAGACCCGGTAAAGCTAACAGAGACAGGCCCAAGTAAAATCAGGTAAGACACTTTTAAGCTTAACAGAGACAAGGCCCAAGTAAAATTCAGGTAAGGACACGGTAAAGCTTAACATAGACAGGCCCAAGTAAAAACAGATAAGACCCTGTAAAGCTTACAGAGGACAGGCCAAAGTTAAACAAATCAGGTAAGACCATGTAAAGCTTAATAGTGGAAGGACCAAAGAAATCAGGTAAGACCATGTAAAGCTTAACAGAGAAGCCCAAGTAAAATCAGGTAGGAAGACATTTGTTAGCTGAACCGAGGCAGGCCCAAGTAAAATACGGTAGGCCTAAGACCCTGTAAAGCTTACAGGGACGGCCCAAGTAAATAAGATAAGGACCTTGTAAATGCTATAACAGAGACAGGCCAAGTAAAATAGGTAAGGCCCGTAAAGCGTACAGAGACAGGCCAAGTAAAACAGGGAAGACCATGGTAAAGCCTTACCAGCAACAGACCCAAAATTGCAAGCAAAATAAAGATTATGTGCAGTTTCACCAGCCATAATCGGCCCGATAAGCTTTCCAACCTTCTTTTGTCCCCCTAAAAAAATAAGGTAAGACTTAAAGCTTATATACCAGAAAAGATTATACAGGCCCAAGTAAAATCTATTCTATGCAGGCATTTTATATAGAGCTCTTACAAGGACAAACCAAGTATCACAGCGCTAAAATTATTATTAACTATTTTAGACAGAGACAAAGCAACTTTACAAATGCAGCAGCTTCCTCCAGGCACTTTTGCTTACATCCAAACATTGACGAGACACACACAATGGGTACGGGAGAGCTTTGCATGGTTCATTTGCCCATATCAAATGAACCAGGAGGAGAGTGGCAATTCTATTTTAATCAATAGCTTTCCTCTACAAATTAAATCCAGAATTGAGTACCTAGAATAAATACCAGCAAGTAGGCCCCAATGAGATTTGAAAACTGCGGAAATGGGTCCAAAGGCAAGATCTCTAACCGCTAGACCACGCCACTCTCCAGTCAATTAAAACATTGATGGATCAAATTTTATTGATGGATTTTAAAACATTGATTGGATTTTAAAGTGATATGGTATGAAGCCCTTCAAGTGTATCCAATATGCTCTGATTGAGATCAGTTAACACCTATGTTTACAGCTAAACTGTTCATTCAGTCAGGGGAATAAGGACATTATACTACCACTCTGTATTGATAGAGTTGGGCTCATCATTAATTTTATTTGTTAGCCACAGTGTGCCTGCAATATTGAAATATTTGTAATGTAAATTTCTCAAATCATTTATTTCGAAGTGGGATCAAGTTTTTTAAAGCCTGGTGAAAAGGTTTCATTGTTAAAATTCGTATTTTTCACAAACTTGGTTGGCTGGACATCCAAAAGTTACTGCTTTCTTGTTTAATTAATCAATCATAAATCAAAAATCTTGATGACGTCTGCATCAGACAGCATTGCATCTATGGTTTAAGTTATTTTGGAAGTAACGAAAAGGCTTATTGGCCAGCATGGGGTCCATCACAAAACATGAAGTAAAATACACATATTAGCTTTTGATCTTCATACAAGTTGCAGGGGACTAGGCACAGAGTAGTTAAGTGACAGAATAACATGCACTATGATAGCGTAGGTTAATTTCCAGGTTTAGCTCCTTTCAAAATTGTTCCGGGGAATTCTAAACAAAGGTGGCCAATGGTTCGATTTGTTCATAAGCAAAAACTCATTAAAACTCCATTCAAATGGAATACAGAGTTCATAAAAAAGTGACAATTTATCAGCAACAAGTGGACCCAAGTGGAGTTTACATTGTAATTCAAATGACTTACCTTTTTGTAGCAAAATTGGATGAAATTTGTTAAACATGCTACACATTGTTAGCACCCATGTGTGATTATTCAAATTTTCATTTTGGAAGGTGTTCATTACATTGGAATTAACAAAATCTAAACCTCTTTCTTGATTCCATTTTCAGTTAATTAGCGGTGCCAATTGGTTCCTGTATTCAGACCATGATGTACTACAAGAAACCATTCTGGAGGGACTTAGGTATGTGAAGGGCAATAGTTTCTTTCTGGATCGGCATCGGTACCAAGTTGTTGAAAAAAGAAAGGCCTCACAATTATGTGCACTTCTCTTCGCTCTATCAGCACCTCCCATACATTTTGCATCAGTACAAGTAGAAACCCCCCCCCCCCCCAAAAAAAAAAAAAACTGAACCCAGAATATGATCCTCACAATTCACAGCACTTCTCTTTGCCTCTATCAAACCTCCCATACATTTTGATCAGTACCAGTAGTGAATCCAGAAAGAGCCTCACAATTCATGTGCACTTTTTCACTCTATCAACACCTACCAGTAGGATCCAGAAAGAGCTCAAAATTCATGGGCACTTCTCTTTGCTCTATCAGAACCTCCAAAATAATTCGTACTGTACTTCAAATGAGTAGCCCCAACTGGACGGGAAGAGTTGGCACTAATACTATGTCATTATGTCAGCATCACCAACACCCTTACCCCCTCCAACCCCCCCATTCTCATCAGTCACAAATAGGTAGAATGAAGGAATCAGTTAATGAAGGAAGTGGATTGTTGATTTGTGGAGCTCAGTGGTTTAGGACCAATAATTCATAATGAATAATGGTGGCAAGATATTAGAGGACATTTTATGGCTGTTAGACCCCTAGGAGGGGTCCAGAAAAACAAGTGGTGAGACCAGACTTGAATTATGTTTTGACGGGGGTCTACCGCTCAAACCATAAATCCCTGTTCCCATTTCTAAGGTCATTTTACAATCACGGTTTTGACTATTTTGGGGCCATTTTTTCTAAATAGGTACCCCTGCTCAAGGATATTAGATTAGGATTTTACTGTGGTAATTCCTAACACTTTATAGGGTTTCATTGGCTTTGCTCACAAACATAGTTTCCGTGTTAACATGGATGAAATATTCATCAGGGGGGTGGGGACAGGCTACCTAACAGCAACAAAACGACATCAACTTCCGGTGTAACCAAAGTGCGAGTCGTATCAAAGACTTAACGGTAGGAGGGTGCGTCTTACGCATATCGAATGGTCACACACAGACTGACTAAAGCTAGGGGGCTGTTTAAAAATATTAAATTAAGACATTATTGGAAATTCACCTGTTTTGCAGCGAGGTAATCCACTAAGCTCGACGGATTTGACGTCAATAATTTTTTCTTAAATTATGCTTGATATTACCAAGATCTTTTGAAAAAAGGTAAGAGCTGATTTTGTGATGTCACTGAGACAGAGAGATGCCATAGCAAATGCATGTAGCAGTTACACAAATTACCGTTTGGAAATCCCCAATTCCCAAATCGAGCAGATTGTGTCCCCCTTAACCTCTAACCAATATGAGTTACACCATGAGCACCAGGCTGACTGGTATTGTCTTTGGATTATATTTTTTTGTCACATGAATTACTAATATTTCTCAGAATATACAATAATTCTATGGTGTCAATTCAGACTGTCATGAATGATTTGCTACTCACAGAAATACACACTGGCGACGATCAACATAATAATAATAAAAGTTAAGGTTTTATATAACTATAAAGTGTCGCTATTTCACCTATGCCGTAAAACTAACTGGTCGTTTGTTATCTGTATTCCATGCATCTGATTCTCGTTTTGCCCTTTCATGTTCACTTTGCATTTGACGTATTATTGACACAGTACACCATAACTCGTCATCAACCTAATTATCCATATTCATAAGCTAACACAAGAGCTATGAATATTCAATTCAGAATGACGTTTTGTTTACAGCCGTATGCGATGAATATCTAAATTAGTATTTAGGAGTTAATGAGATCGCTAAAGCTAATCACTTATGCAAAAGTCAACAATACATCAGCGAAAGTGAATATGAATATTGATTAACTGTTCGTGAAACGTCATCAAAACGTCGCGATCGAATATATGAATATTTATGAGGAGTGATGACATCATCACTAAACTTCCAGGTTTGAAGAACAGTGTTGAAAAACGTGTGCGAAACGTATTATGCGGTAAAACACCGTAGAATTATTATATAACACATTAAATTACATTATTTATGTTCATAACTAATAACACCATATCTGTGAAATACTAATAATGCATTTTCGTTTTTAAAAAGTGTAAAGACAATACAAGTTGGCCTAGTGCTCATGGTTACACGATGATGCAAATGTACTAAATCATTACACTGAGCTGATTACCTTTACACCAATGTTGACTGAAACATATGCATTACCTTTCAGCAATAAGGTAATACCCTACTTGGCCTACCCTTCCGAGAAGAGTGCAGAAGTTGGGCAAATCGATCTTGGGTTCCCACTTCTCCCACCCCCACGTTCGACTTCTGTAGGATAGATCAGGGGTGGTACCTCAGAAGCTTTCAGGGTTCATGGTCAAATGTTTTACCCATTCCCTGAGGGCTGTGGAGGAGGACTTTGATTCAGAGCAGCTGAGGTTTCTTGACCAAGCGGTTTCATCTGGGATCAGGCTTGGCGCTTTCTTCATGGTCGTCGCCCAAGACCTTCTCCGGTCTTTGGGCAATTCCGGGGACACCTCCTCTGATGCCTCTGATGCCGCCAATGTACTCGCCTCCTTGGTGACTAGGCAGACAGAGGTGTCAATGGCCTTGGCACGCCGCCTGTCTTTCCATTGATGCGAGAACGCTCATTTCACGCTCCTTACCCTGAGTTCAGACCTCGCATCTGAAGTCTCGAAGACCAAGCCTTAGAAGCGGGACGTCCTCTTCGGAGGTTCGTTCTGCTCTTCCTCTTCGGAGGTTTGTTCTGCTCGTCTCTTCTTGACTCAGCGGAACGGGTCGAGTCTGAACAGGCATTGAAGGAAGCACACCAATGGTAGATCACTTAGTGGGCCACCCGCTACGTCTACCGATCCGTCCGGATCTCCTATCACTTCCGGACGGGGGGAGCGCCAGTCTCTCGATCGAACATCTGGCCCTGACTGCGTGGCCATTATCCGGCAATGATGCCGATCGAGATAGAGGTTTTTCTCAGAGGGGTGCCACGCTCATATCCGCCGGTAGAAGGAAGTCCACCCACGTCTTGGGCCTTACTACCGGTGGTGGGACAGGCGAGGTTGTCTCCCACTAGAGCAACTGTAGCTCAGGTGGCAGACTTCCTCGCCGAACCATTTTGATAGTGGCTTGAAGCTTTCCACAATAAGGAACTACAAGCCGCTATCGTAGCAATCCACAGAGGGTTTGATGACGGATCAACCATCAATGATGATGGTTCAATCCGTCTACTTCTGGAAGGCAGCATAAACTTTTGACCCCCGAACCGAAAGTTGGTCCTTCTTGGGACATAACACGGCTTTGGATTATTTAAAGGGGCATTCCCTTTGAACCGTTAGTGAGGCCCACTTTGGACGAATCTCACAATAAAAAACCATCTTTCTTGTTTCCCTGGCCTCTGGGAGAAGTTGTTACCTAGTCCAGGTTACTGGGCTAAAAATGAAAGTCTTCCTCTAGTCAGTCCAAACAACTTCTCCCGAGGATCGATTGGCCTCATCCATCCGCGAGGATCGGCTGTGGTGCCCCGTTAGGCCCTTGAGTACTATAAGCGTAAAACCGCTTCACTTAGGGGCTCTAACACAACCAGCTGTTTTAAATTCTGCATACCCCCATGGGCCTGTGTCAAAACTACGTTGGCTAGGTAGTTATGCGCGATAATTACTGATTCTGGTTCTATGATATTTGTGGGCCAAGCCCGCGCCCACTCGGTCCGTAATATCGCATCGTCGGGGCCTATCATAACGGGATCTCAGTCGCTTCAATTTGAGAGGGCAATTTGTGGAAAAAACCAGCTTTGGGGGGGGACAACTTCTCTCGGTGTACGATAGAAACGCGCAATAACCGCAGAGTGGGATGGCGAGAGTTATCCTTCAAAAACAGCGACCCAAAACTATTAAAACGTGTCATAAACATTCCAGTCCGATGCTCAC
This sequence comes from Ophioderma brevispina, assembly GCA_023653785.1. Classification (NCBI taxonomy): domain Eukaryota; kingdom Metazoa; phylum Echinodermata; class Ophiuroidea; order Amphilepidida; family Ophiodermatidae; genus Ophioderma; species Ophioderma brevispina. The sequence continues at coordinate 9,916 of JAMKCH010006613.1, read as the reverse complement.
CCCGGGAGTTTTACTTTGTCAAGGTGGGTGATGTGTTCTGATGTGAGGCGGGTATGTTTTGTTTATTGTTGTATTGCCCTTAGTGGCTCCCAGAACCCTGGTACTGACATCTCATGCTCCGACCTCCGATTAGTAGGTGAATCTGGTGTTAATTGAAGATATTCATTCAACTAGGTTTAATGCATATGTTTCAGTCAACATTGGTGTAAACAGTAACAGTGTAATGATTTGTAAAAAACAATTCTGTTTTGTAAATCATATAACTGAGGTCTGGACTTACCTTTCAAATGTTGACTGCCCTCTCCATGCCAAACCCCACATCATGATTTTTGCGCATCCGTATGCTTTTGTGGGGCCAAAACGGAAAGTGAGGTAGATAGTAGGGATTCTGGGAGGACCTGGGGTCAATGGCTGAGACCAGTTCTTTATAAAAAAAAAAAAAGAAAAAAAAAAAAAAAAAAAAAACAAAAAAAACCCCCCCCCCCCCCCAAAAAACGGGTTTAGTATTTTGGGGCATTCCATTTCTCTAGGAAAGTTAATGCAATGTTCAGTCAACATTAGAAAGGTAATCAGACCTCAGTTATATGATTAAACAGAATTGTTTTTTGTCAAATGCAAATGGTGCGGCCCGCAGGCAGAGTGCCCATCTCTATGTCATGGCGTTTGGAGCCAGACCCTCATATAATGTTGTGTGGGGGGTTCGCCACTCTCCCGCACAGCGAGTCTATTTTGGCACTCCCAGCATATGCTGGTACCCCTTTATACTCCTGGGTGGAGAGCAGGCAAGTGAGGGAAAGTGCCTGCCTCAGAGTCCCAAAACACATTGGCGACGCGGGCTCGAACCCACAACCTTATGCTTATGAGACGAGCACTGATTCCACTGCACCACATGTGCCCTTGTTTTTATGGTCCAATAAAAATCAAATAAGAGCTTAGCACATCAGTAATGTGATGTACCACGATGATTGGTTTAAATACTTCAAATTATTATTTAGCACAAGTGTACTTAATAATCAAGACGTTGGCTATTACTCTCAAGCCAATGATTTGGCTAGTAGCGCTCTAAATAGTTCTATTACTGAAGACGAAGTTAATTATGTATTTCATACATGTGCAAAATGTAACCAGTCCTGGCATAGATGGAATTCCAGGCGAAATGTTCAAAGCCGGTAGTGATCTCTTGTTCCCATTATCACTAATATTAATTCTATTTTTTTTCTCTGATGTGAAATTCCAGAATTGTGGAAACAAAGCATATTGTCCCGATATACAAAAAAAGGTTCGCCCAGAGATCCAACCATTATCGTGCCATTTCACTACTTCCTGTTAGTAGTAACCTTTTTACATCAATTTTATGATCGTCTAATGAGCTGGTCAAATGAACACACATAGTACCGGAATGCACTGGTTCCGTAAGGGATATACAACCATGGAGCATTTGGTTACACTCAAACCGTGGTTCATAAATATTTGCGGAAAAAAACGTGAATATTCTATTGCGTCTTTGTTGATTTTCGTAAAGCATTCGAGTTGATCAAAGAGATAACCTATGGTACAAATTGAGGCCGATTGGCATAAACGGTCAGTTTCTTGACATTTTGAAAAATTACTATAGTGGAATTTCCTCTTGTGTTAGAACTTCACAGGGCTGTACGGAATTTTTCAGAATGCCTTTTCGACTTAGGCAGGGCTGCAATTTTTCTCTCCTCAGCTTTTTTTTCATTTTTTATAAATGGTCTGAATCGACCCACTTTATAATAACAAGACGAGTCCTTACAAAGGACATCTTCTGCAATTTAGTGCACAATTTTAATGAAACAACAAATTGAGTTTTGTACACTATAGGCAATGAATACTATTCAGGCAACATCATATATCAACCTTTTATTGTGAAACCAAAAGACATCCTTTTTTCATGTTACATTTTTCCTGATCATCTGGTCTTATTGTGAAGTAGAAATTGCCTTGCATGGAACACCAATCTTCAGGTTACCATAACTTCTCCTTTTAAAGGGAACTGCTTATCTAGTGCAAAGGGCCAAACACTTTGTGGTAGAAATATCTGTCATACATTGCTGTACAAAAGTTGTGCCTGTTTTACCACACATGAAATTTTTAATGAAGTCCTGCTTAATGAAATAGTTCCCTGCTATCCGGTTTAAATAGACATACACAATGTAATTCTGTACCCAATCTAGTTATAACATTGAAGTACTATTTTGGATAGAAATCGGCTATAGAAGATCCTGCTACAAGTATAATTTGTCCAAGAAATTTTGCAATCTGACCCAACCAATTAGAAAAACTGTTACATAGCTCCCTTTAGGTTAGGACTAGTCCTCATTAGTGCAAGCAGGGAATTTCACTATCACTAGTGTGCAGTAGGTATGTATATCACTTACCATGCTTGCATGAAATATGAACTCTGAACTCACAGCCCGTAATCAGTAACAGCTGAGAAGTTAAACAATGAATAGGCTGTATACACACAATAAGAACTGAGTACACGCCTGAGGTTTGGTCAATTCAGATAATCTTCTGCCTGGCAGTAGAAAAATAATGGGGTATCCAAATTGATAATATTGATATTTCATGTATTTATGACGCAGATGATATTGTCCGCTTGGCAGATGCCCCTAGTGGTTACAATTTGTGATGCTTGAGTGCATATTGGCGGTATGTGGGACCTTCGAAGTAACCTTGATAAAACCAAGCTAGGTGTTTCGCAAGTGGTGTGTTAAGAAAATGAACGATGTTTTATCACAAGCAAGTTAGTGACACAGTTCCTTAGTTACAATATACTCGGTTTAAAAATTAGTTCAAGAGGCACAATGGTCAGTTTGCAATTACATACTCTGGCTAATCAGGCTGAAAGGTGGTCCTTTTAAAGTCAAAAGATTCACCAAACTATAATAATCTTGATGTTGGATATAAAATGTATTTTTTGAGTTTCTATGGGTACTCCAATTCGTTATATGGCCTGAAGTTGGGTGAAGATGATTGTAAAGAACTAAATGAAAATTTACATACTAAATATTGCAAAAAACATCTTAGGCGTATCATACTCAACAATGAAAGACAGTGTCAGGGCTGAATTGGGAGGTTTCCACTATGGATTAAAAGTTTATAAGCGTTTATGATAATATCTTACTGGCTCAAAATTCAGAAAATGAGCAGCAACAGTAGTTTACCTTATTAAATGTTATACTTTATTGAAACGCTCGGATGAAACAAACGAAAAATAAATTGGGTGTGATCAAAGGTTCGAATATTTTAAATTCTTTTGGTTTCAGTTATGTCTGGCTAAACCAAGGGGGTGAAAAATGACATCAAATTTTGGCACTTTTGAACAACGTGCAAATGATACGTACTTCAAATTGGAGGCCCAAACACATTAGATAAGAGACGTTTATCTGAGATTAAAAACTAATTATGATGTGGAAGACTATTGAAAAGTGTATTGAATACAAAAAAAAAGACGTTGCTATCACATTGATAAGGTTATCATCTTATAGATGAATGCTAATAAACCGGTGTTGTCATTGTATAATCAAAACGAGAGACAGTGACTTTGCAAAATGTGTACTTTGACTTCATTGGAAGACGAATTCCATTTTTGCTTGGTCTGTCCAGTATCAGCCGTTGAAACGCGGATATTTTTACCGAATATTATTGGCAGAGTCCTACTTGTATGATGTGAAAATTCATTTTATTGAAGAACAATAGATTTATTGAATCTTGCCAAATTCCTTTGTATACTGCATGTCATTGAAAGTTCATCATGGACCAAAACTTGGATGTTTGTCACTAAAATATGGGCGGTAGGCCCTGTCAGAGATAAAGAAATGCTGGGCTGAAGATGTTGGCCCAAAAGGTCTTCACTAAAGTTTTCATAAGCATCTTGGGAAAAATTGTAACATTCTCTTGTTTAAAATGTTTCTGTCAGATTACATGGTATTATAGCAGGCCAGGGGCCAGTCGTAGGAACTCTTGAAGACACCAAAATAGAGGCTCTCACCAGGAATCATAGGGTTAGGCGCTTTATGACACAACTTAACCCCAAGGATTATATTATCATTGGAAAGATTGAATGATTGAATTAAGTATTGGACAGTGATCTGCCAAACTAATCACTAAATGTGTGATGGATCTGGGAAAACCCGCCAATGGTTGAAAAATTATATTTTGAGTTGACTATATTGGCAAGTTTGAAATATAAAGTTTTCATAACTTTTGACTTCTTTCTTCTACGTACACATTATCAAAAGGTATGGGCCTTGCACAATCTGACAAAAAATAAAGTACAACATCCCATATTTTTAGTAGTTTCTTTATTTTTTTCAAAAACGTCCTGTGCACATGGGACAGGTTTTCCCAGATCACATCACTATATAGATGTATAACTGTTAAATAACTTTAAAAATATTTGTTAAAGCATTTTAAGCTGTCTAAATAACTAGCAACCCTAAGAAAAAAAAAAAAAAAATCTTTAAAAGGCCTTGGTCCGATCACTAATAGCCTTGTCCCAAAAAAATTGGTATCTGAAGAAAGCAACATTTTTCTCATCCTGTGAAATCTTAGGGCTAAAGGATGTTTGGATTTGGATGTTATGAGCGAAAGGGTGCCTCATTTTCGTCAACCAATATTAATTTTACAAATTACTTATGGGGATACAAAATTCAATTTTTTAGCTCTCACATCACAACTGGTGTTGAAATATTAGTGCAAAACTTTACAGATTGGGTTTTGGGGTGAAGACATTTCTAATCAAATGAAGAAACTTTATATCCTTAAATCAGGTCACCCCCTCGCATGGGGTAACCAGACCTGAGCCTCCGGGGGGGGGGGGGGGGGGGCAGACTCAAGAAGTTTCCTCCCGATTTTTGTTCCAGCTCCAATTTTTTTCCGGCTCGCTAAAATGCCGCTCGGTGTAGATCCAGCTAGGGCAACCTTCACCCTTCCCCCTCTTTCTCCTACTTTGCCCTTTCTTTTTTTCCCCTTTCTTCTATCTCTTTCCCTCTTTTTCTTCTCTTTTTTCTCTCCTTCTCCCTTTTTTTCTTCCATTTTTTGGCTCCCCTTCCCGATTTTTCCCGATATTTTGGTGTACGGAGGGCAGCTTGCCCCCCCATGGTTTACGCCACTCCCCTACCCCCTCTGCACAGACAACACTAGGCCAGGGGACTGCTGTAGTATCACTAGTGTTTGAAAACAAGTTGAACAAGATCAAATGGACTTACCGAGGTCAGGTTAATATCGATAGTAACCATGATTTGCAACCCAGATCTTACCATTTCTGTCTCACAGTTTTCAGGGGACACTTAGGCGAGGTCCCGCAACAAAACACCATCATTTGCAGCAGGTGCGGGACTTACCTGTGAGCGTCTTTTTCTCCTTTTTATTTACTGGTTGAATCCTTCTAATGCTATCATAATAATAATACTACCCGCATTTAGGGATGCCATTCGCCGTAGCATCATGGCTTTACAATTATTATTACGCTGTCAATAGAACTCATCAGAATCATTTCACTTCAACTTGGCGCAACCGGTTGAAAAAAACAGTGCACTCCTATCACACTTAATTGTAACATTCCCCTGACACGTCCCATTTACACTTGGGTAAGAGAGGCAAGCGAGGTAAACTGGTAAAGTGCCTTGCCCAAGTGCACAACACATTGGCCGCAGCGGGACTCAATTAACCCACAACCTTCAAACATGAGTCAGTCGTTCGATCCACTGACCAACACGTGCCTATAGTGTCTTTACACAGTCAAGAATAGGTACTCTTGCCATGCTTTATGGATGGTCACTGCTGCCAGATAAGGAATATCAAAGAGTGTGTAACAATATCATGTGATGATAAATCTACCTTGTAAATTTGTATCACAAACGTAAGTAACCGTAAATTGTGAATTTTGTCAATTTCATGTTCCTGAATGGGGAACGACAATAGAGTAGTGTCATCTAAGCAAAGAAAAGGGTTGGTGATTTCTTAATTGTATCCTATAAATATGTTTCATGTATGTAATCTCACTGGCGGATCCAGGATTTGAAAATGGTCAAAATGAACCGGGCTGAAAGGCTGTAAACTGGTTCAAAATAAGCTCAAAATGGGCTGATGTTGCAAGAATTGGAGAATTTAACCAGGGGGCGCGCGCCCCCCGCCGCCCCCTCCCTGGAGCCGTGCCTGAATCTGATCCATAAAGCTAAGTGGGATGGAGAAAAATTGGGTGCTTAAAGCGTCATACCAAGAAAATTGTCATATCAAAGCTTATATTTTGCAACCAAGTATGCTAAGGATAGTTAATTGGGTGTATTATTTCATTTATGATTTACCCCTCCCTCTAAACAACTGGAATATTCAAACGAAATTATGGTACTTTTAGTGCTTCCTGTTTCCCCCTTGCGAACTGAAAGTCAGTATTTTAACCAAAGAGAAATGGAAAATATTTCTATTCTATTTTACAAACTGATAGTTCTAACACATTAAGTTGTCATCTAACCAAACTTGGAGCATTTCATTATTAGTTTGAGGAAGCAGGAGTGTGTATACTTTTGAATTAGTTAATTGTAATAGTTTAAGCTTGATTATACTTTAACTGATTTGATGTTCTTTTTCATTATATTAACGAAGAATCTGATAGCTGAACATTTATGCCACGGTTTAGAGAGTCGGACGAAGCCTTAAGTTAAAGATAAGGCCCTTGTCATATTTTGAAAATAATTGTGTGTGTGCGTGCACATCACTTCCATCACTGATTGGAAAAGCAACTGCCGATATTTAATCGATAAATCGCTAGCATGACCAAGCCACTTGATGCAAGCCAGTGACAATAAGTCAACTCAATCGCTCCGGCGCTCCCCAAGCGTCAATGTCAATGATTAACAAAACGTTACGAGCGTCTTTATTTTATATTGTATTGTCTTGAAATTTTTCTGTGTGTTTGGATGACGTGGGGCAATAAATTAGCGCTTCCGTTTGGTGATAATCAGGTTGTGAAGCCAAGTTTTAGGTCTAAACAAACAAAATGGTCGTCGTGGTGTCATACCGCTCCGTTTGGATTTGTGTTTTCAATTGGAATGAACGTTACCCAATAGAATAGCAAGATGAATCATCAAGCGTGGGTGAGCTTCCCTCTTTTAGCTTCTAGTCTAAATAATGTTCCACCACGTTGGCCGTATCTATGCACCTTGAAACAGTTAATAAAAGCCAGCTAGTCCCTGAATTTATAAGTGGTCCTTGAAAGCCTTGAAAGTTGTAGCACTCGGATAAATTTGTAATTGATCCCATAATTAAAGTATCATAATTAGAGATTTGCGACAGCAGTGGCATATTTATATATTGATTCATGTTGAGGACGCGGTAAACCGCTTGTCTTACTTTTGATAAGTTTTAGTCTAGTATTACTTCAGGTCTCTATTGCTCCTCGAAATGATTGCCTAACAGTCGACGAAACGTGTTATATTCCGCTTCGTTGAAAAGCGGTTTGTGCACTTTTGGACCTTGAAATATAACCTTTTGTAATCGATGTAATCCGACGAGAAAAGTGGTGGTAAGCATATACTTAGCGGAAATCTTTGGACATATTGCTATGAAATTCTGAAACTTTGACTAGGATAATGCTGAAAACAAGAGTCAGGAAATTTTGACATAGCTAATAAGCCTTTTAATTTTTATTCCCCAATTCCCCTCAAAATGGCCAAACTTAGAATATTAATAGAGAAAGTTTTGTCCAACCTGACTCAGGGCACTACAAATTTCCTCTGATACCAGAGGTCCATTCCCCTCCTGAATGGTCCGTAATTACCTGTGCACAGTGGCGTACCAAGGCAGTTTGAATATTCCAGAGGGGGCAAAATTTCCAAGTCGTCCCACAGAGGGGGAAAAATTTCGTATTCATCCCAGTGATTGCTGCCTCCAATTAAGCCTAAACTTGACAAAATGCGCACGTGCACGTAGCCTCAAAAAGTGCCCAATTTACTTTTTGCCCAAATTTGGCCTTAATTGGTCCACTTTCCCAAAGAAGAGGGATGAAAATTGCATATTTTGTTTCCATATCACCCGCTTTTATCCGAGCCAGGGGGGAACTTTCCCCCTGCCCCCCCCCCCCCCCCCCCCCCGGTTGGTACACCACTGCTGTGCCCCAAAGCGGAAATGCATTCCTGTAAAAGAGACCGTATACGATTATTAATTATCAAGCTTGCTGAATCACAGGGCATGATGATGGTAGTGGGTACTGGAGTGTGAATGATAAGTTGACTGTTTATTAATGCATTTGCCGATTACAATACATTCACACCTAGTAAAAAGAACAGCTGACCCCAGTCTCATATGGAGTGTACACGATTGACCTCTAATGATCCATATGACCTTTGACCCATGTTTTAAAACAGATAAACACTTTCTGCAAATAAAATGCCTATGGCAAACTAAATTAAAGTACCTCATTGGTCCAGGACTATTACAGGACCGGGAATGCACAAAGTGACCTCTTGTGACCCATGTACCCGTTTGATTGACCCTAATGACCCCTACTTGACTTTGGCCCCATTTTTGTCATGGTACACCTACACGAATGTGCAAATGGCAAATTTGACGTGTTTGCCTATGTGGCTGTCCAACCCGCATAAAATAGAGAAGACGCAACTGTTAGTGATGCACAGTATGACAAAATTTTGTATCTATCCAAATATATACATTTTATTTCTAGAAGGTCCTTTCTGCCTTCTTCTTTTCTTACACAGGCTAAGAAAAGCAATTATTACCAAGCGAAATTAGCTTTGGGTTACGCCTTTTGGATTGTTACATCATACTTTTTAGTATAATACTTGGAGTTCTGACTGGATTTCGTTACACACATGAAGTTTGTTAATCCATATCACTTTCTGTTTCCAAATAACATTGTCCATAATATGTCTTAGATAGCCAAAATATACTGAATATGGTTTCACAACATCTAATAGATAATGACCTAATAAAGTTGTTTCCCAAAAGTTGGGAGGTTCAACCCGTGTTTTACAGGATGACCGACCTTTCCAATTTTTAAAATCTAACTTTGTTTAAATCTATGACAAACTGTTTAAATGCAGGTCCCTGTTGACTGTGTGTAAATTATCCACTAATTAATATTACCAGATATCAATGGAATGTTAGTTTGTCTCTAATTGGTACTTACATCTTTGATGTACTCCAGTACGGTCATTCTAAGATTTCAATGTTCTAGATGATATGCATTGAAGCTATTTACTCAAAAGTTCTTTGCTGCATAAGTACGGCGAATTCCCTCAGCTTCAAGGTGCCCCCAAATTCACGCATTGGTACATGGTAGTAGGGTAGTAGTGTTTGAAGTTCACAAAACGCTCTCAACCAGGATGTAACATAAAGTAGTAATCATAGGTGGCAAATTTCAATGCCATATTCTTAGGCTCTGCAAACAGAACGGCTCCACATTGCAAGATGAGTCTAGCTGATGGCCTCCATCCTTGAACTTGCTGACTGCTGACTTCATCCAGACTATAGCTAAATTCTGGATGTCCAAATAAAAGGCTTCGATCACATTTCGCCAGATAATTTATACATTTTTTTTATTTTTTTTATTTTTTGGAAAGCAATTTATATTGCAAACCTTATTGCAACCTGCACCCCATGATTGAAAATAACCAAAATTTGCTCGTCCCACAGACCTAAGTATGGCCGACTCAATCCATGATGTTCCAAAAGCCGGAGAGTGATCTAAACATCTGCCTAACATCCAATTCCCAAGGCGGGCTGGCTTGGCTGGCTAAGAATTCGCATAATCACTGCACAACAAAAGATACCAAATGGTTTAACAATACTTTGTCATGCTTTCGATACTAAATTGCACTGGTTTAAACAGGGTAGCTCACCTGGGCAGCTCAATCAACCCAAGCATTCA
>JAMKCH010006612.1:0-208056 GCA_023653785.1 Ophioderma brevispina | reverse complement strand
TCCCCACGACACATGAAACGGGAGTTATGGGTCAAGTAAATTGACATATATTGTAAAATATCCCATTTTCGTGCATTTTGGCACTCTTTACTGCGTTTACTCAAAGAAATACACATGTATAAACACGTTTTTGTGGAACTAGGTATGACTTGTGAGATTCAAACATATTTGAATTGTCTTTACGAAACGTAAATAATACAGTTAACACATCACATAAGTAATGAATATGCTTATTTCACTGACACCCCCCCCCGAATCGGCTGTCACTATAGCGCATGTATGACATGATTGCCGTGCAAATAATAAGGGGTAGGGTGGGAAAATAGTAATTTTCGCATCTCTGATGTGTACTTTTTGTCCTTTTTTCTTCTTAACATATTTTATATAAAGTCAATAAAACCTACAATGTTATTTTCTTCTATAAAATACCTCTAGGGATTAGTGTGGAGTATTGAATTACAATGTTAGAACTCGACGCACGCTTTTTTGGTCAAAAAATGAAGGGAAACGCGGTTTTGACATCCCGCTTCCCTTAAAACGAGAAACAATGCGAACTGGACTAGATAATTAGCTATTCAATTAGTCTTTTTAGTCATAAACATACACCACGCCATTATATTGAATTTCAATGTATCAGTTTGATTTCGCGAGGTGTCAACAATCCGTATCTCAACCAGGATTTGAGCCAAATTGCAGTCCATAGCAAAAACACGGCATAAATCGACCATTTTCATGAGCACCTTGTTTTTGAGCGATTTCTTTTGTTAAATCGTTAAACAATTGATTTGTTTAATGCGATTTGGTCAAATATAGATGTGTAATGTAAAATCTCACAAATTTAAAGAAATCGGAGGTCTTTTCAGACTTGAAATCGCAATATAATAGTGAAAATAGACAGTCCCGAATAGCGCTTCAAAGGGCGCACACCACTAAATAAACGCTCCATTGAAATACACGTAAAAGTACCACATCGCGCCCTCTGATTTGCACCCCACGTGACAATATTTTGAATGTTTGATACCATTTCCCTATAGAACACAACTGAAACTTTCAAAGAATTAGCAATTTTTGATACAATTCTAGTACAGATTTTAAGAAAAGGGCATATGAACAGCGCCAACACTATTTTGAGACGACGTGCACGCCTCATAGCCGCTTTCGACAAGGGCCGGAAGTCGAGGGCCTACTTTCTACACAGAATCGAATTTCAAAATTTTGTGATAATCTCAGCGATGATCAAGCTATACTCTTTCACTTTTATTATTATACTGTTATTTTACCGGAACTACCTACCATTCCTCCAAACGTGGAGTGATTTAGTGTTGTGCGCCCTTTGAATATTTTCTGGCCACAATATCAGAGAGCACACCACTAAATCACTCCGCATTTTGTGTAATGGAAATTCTTGATATTATCTCCAAATTCCGAAATGGTAAGAGTTCTGGTTTTGATGATGTTAGTCCCTCTGTAGTTAAACAAATTGCCCCCTTCATCTGTCAACCACTTGCCCATGTCTTTAATCTTTCCCTTTCTACTGGTGTTTTCCCTGCTGAACTGAAAGTTGCTAAAGTCATTCCAGTTTTCAAGAAGGACGACCCGCACTCATTTTCCAATTATCGCCCTATTTCACTTCTACCATGTTTCTCTAAAATCCTCGAACGCCTGATCTACAATAGGCTTGACAATTTTCTCTCTTCGCACAATATCCTTCACCCCAATCAATATGGCTTCAGGAAACAACATTCCACTGATCTGGCTCTACTAGACATTTATGATAAAATTCTTCGGCTCTCTCAATTGATCATCATACCATTGGTATCTTTCTTGACCTATCTAAGGCGTTCGACACCATAGACCATTCCATCCTCCTAACCAAGCTTTCCCATCATGGCATACGTGGAACTCCCTTAGCGCTTCTTGCAGACTATCTTTCCGATAGGCAACAATTTACCTGTTTTTGATACTCATCCGTCTGGTCGTTTTCCTGTTGAATGCGGTGTCCCACAAGGCTCATCCTCGGACCTCTTCTTTTTCTCTCTATGTGACTCGCATCCCCCTTCCTCTGATCTTCTTTCTTTCTTTCTATTTGCAGATGACCCTAACAATATTCCTCTCTCATTCCAACCTAGATACCCTCATTAACACCTTCAACACTGAAATGGTTCATGTCACAAATTGGTCTAAAGCAATACGCCTCTCACTTATGTTAAAAAATACTAACTACATTCACTTCATTCACACAAAAAGTCTAACAAACTCCCTAACTCAACCTACAATTGATAACTCCAAATTAACCCGTAAATAACACGTACGTTTCTAGGCGTTGTATTGGACAAACATATGAACTGAAAAAGACCATATCTCCAAGATCACAATCAATGTGTCCAGAAAGTATTGTGTGCTTAAAGACTCAAATCCACACTCCCACCTAATATCCTGTCACATTATACAATACTCTTGTTCTTTCCCTAATTTCATACAGTATATTGCCCTGGGCAATTTCGATAATACACTGACCTATCTCACTGTCCTGGACAACTCAAATACTCCTGTCACCTGATAGACTATTTAACACTTCAAAAACGAGGCAATCCGGATTTGTACTGGTTTTCTCCCCTATTTCCCATACTAACACTTTTCCACAAGTTAAAACACTTACATATTCGATATAAAAGCTTCAAATCGGGCAGCTTCATGTATACCGTTATGTAAACAATAACCTTCCCACACATTTGAAAACTTCTTCTATGAAACAAAGATGACCTAAATACATTAAAGCAATTATAACAAATTAAAAAAAAAAACCAACTTTGAACTTTTAACTAAAACTCAATCAAACTTCCGTCCTAGGATGGGGAATTCCCCTTGACCAAATTTAAAATCATCAAATGCAGTCAATAAATTTAAATCAAATTTTTTTAAAAGTCAACTTATTTCCAAATACTTAATTACGTCTATCCTCTTACTTTTTTTGGTTTTTCCTTTCCTAGTTGTTTATGTACATCATACCTCATCCGCTTATTTTACCATAACTTCCATTGCATCAATTACATACCATTAACTCCGGTTTAACATTTAAATAATGCTATTCAAATTTTAAATCGGCACACCGTAGCTGCCTCCAACATCTTGCCTATACCATTCTATTAGGCCCCAGTTCGTTGTTGGTTTATTCTGTTGCACTCTTCCCGATATATGATATAGCACTCTTTAACTTCGCCAGCTCAAGTGTGATTTTATACCCCGATATTATACACATTATGACAATCACTTCCTGTAACCCCCCTGGTCTGTCCTGTTTTTTTTGTTTTGTCACCCCTGGTTTTTTTTTTTCTTGTTGGTTTTTTGCCTCGCCTTTGATGGCCCACAATCAGGCCCCACGTTTCTACTGGGGTTTGGGGTCAATCTTAAATTCATTTGATCTTAATGGCCCTCCCACACCCATCTTCCCCATACTCATTATTATTATTTTCAACATGTTATGTTACTTTCATAATTCGGTTGTGTTTAAATGACCAAATTTTAAATAAAAAGAACGTAATAATAACGTAATAATGATATATAATTATTATAGATTTAAATTGGATTGCGTATTGTATTACCTATAGTATACTGCTATACACTGTATACTTCTCCATGTTTAAAGGTCCATGGCCCGATCGTAATAGCCTCGTCCCAGAAGCCCCAGATTTACCGAAGTGGTCATCAGTTCGTATCAGAAGAAAGCTGTTATTTTTTCATTTCACACTGTGAATCTAGAGCTTAACGAATGTTGGTTGGAAGTATTAGCGAAAATGTGCCTATTTTGGTCGACCAATATTATTCTACACAGTACTAGTGGGGCTTAGAAAATCACGTTTTTAGCTCTCGTATCAAACGATTGAAATAGCGGCGCGCCCCCTAAACTTTACAGGTGGGGTTTTGCATGCAAGCCAAATTATCAAAAAGGGGGGATGAAACCTTCATATCCTTAAATCGGCCACTCCCCCTTTAAACACTATAATTCGTTAAGTTATTGTCATGGTCATTAATGTATAATCAATGAAGATGAGGGTGTGAATAAAATACTGTCTGGATCTGTGTCTGTAGTTCGGTTAAAAACATACCGTCGATGTAGAAAATTGGTGTGGCATGTGAGTAGATATGCGTAGATTGGACTGTTCTGGGTTGTCCGCGAAACTCAGTCGTAATCTACGTGCATACTATTCCTCTGAGTGGATAACTTATCAAGCCACTGTGTAACACCTGGTAGAAAAAAAGGTCTATTATGTAGGACATACGCATGAGTTAGTATACACGTAGGGTACGCATGAGGTTCGCGAAACGGACCGGTACGCTACGCATAAGCCATGTACGCATTGCACAATACACCGCTGTTCATTTCCGCCTCACGCGATCACCGGTCTGGCGCGCTGGATGAGCATGCCTGGGTCAGCACACGGATCGATATAGCGCCCCCACATACATCGACCCACCACTCCGGGTAAGATTTTCTCCAATGTAAAACGTGCAGACGATCACATAAATCACTGCAAACTACTTCATTTCTTTACTTTACTGCAAAATAAATACACGATAAGAATTAAGCATAATGAGGAAACTATGAGTCGTTTTGGTTTATTCGGAACACGTAAAAAAAAAAATTTCTAAGTGGGACATATGTATCTACGATGGCCGGTACCGGCATCGGTTACGTGTGTGCAGACATTTAAGCAATGGGAAACTGCACTATGGGGAATCCTTATTTGTTCAGAGTCAACTTTGTAAATTTGTTAGGAATTTTTGGGAGGTAATGTGTACAGTAATCACAAGAAGGGAGTTGAAAGTGTAAATGAAAAAGAGCTTAAACTCAGGCAGTAGATTTTAAAAAAAAGTTGTAATGGTACCAAAAATTAGGTTATTTCTGAATACTGCTAGACCATGGCACGGCATTAAGAGTTAGTATATACATAGAGTACTTATAGTCAGCTCTCAGACATAAAACAGATGGGAACGGGTGTTCACTTTATGTTTGAAGTGGTTTCTAGACTAAAATTTCAGGGAACACGATCCCACCGGCTGTTTTTTAAAAAAAAAAAAAGGTGCCCAAAGTGCTTTTTCCGGGGGTGCTCCATTTTGGGGTCGAAATAATTTTTTCAGTATCCCGTGCCAATGTTGTGATTTTGGTGCTGCATTTATATGTTTTCAGGCCACGACAAATCGATTGCCATCATTTTCAAAATCCAAAATGGCTGCCGTTGGCCAGAAAATCAAATGAGCGCCCAAAATTCACACTCTAACTAAATGAGAATATGACACTGTGCACTGCCAGTTCCAGTGATTTTAGTGTCAATATAAATGTATTTGGGTACAAAGAATGCAGGTTTGTCGTTTTCAAAATGGCCGTCAAATGACGTAAAATTCAAAATGGCTGCCATGAAAAGACACATAATTTGGCCAAAGTATAGTACGGCATAATATACCCACCAATTGTTTGAACATAAGCCATGTTAGATATTTTCAAATACCAGCAAATGCACACAGTTTTGAATATCCAACATGGCTGCCTGTACCTCAAATCCATTATGGCATACAAAATAGTGCACAAAGATCGAACAGTTTGACCTCAAAAAATTGTATTCTTGTATGGTGTAAACCACAATAGCTTTTTATTTTTTTTTGCTGTAAATCTATTTACGGGAGAGGTATGACAAATTTCCTAAATACTTCATTGTCACTATTTGGTCGTTTGTTTTACATTTAAAACTTGACGTCGGGGTCCTGAGGAACGGAAGGAGTGAGGGAAGAGGGGAACAGAAAAGTCGCAAATTCGGGTGGGATTCGAACCCAGGGCCTTTGGGCCCGAGTCCCATGACCGGGATAGCGCGATTACGACGGTTGTCGTGGCCCGCCAGTGATTTAGTGCCCTATATGAGTCTTGGTTGATGACGTCATCGTACTTAGACTTAGTGCATTTTTCTCATAACACAGTGAGCTTGGTGAGATTTAGTTGTAGTCAAGGACTAAATCTCTGTAAGAAATTCGCAAAAATAAAAAAAATTATTTATAGTTAAAAATGCATTTCCACATTTTTTTCGTTCCTCCCGCATTATCGCTGCTAACTCCCTTAAGGTAAAAAAACATTAAGGCGTCCTCGTCTCATTTTGAGGGTATTTGAAGCGAGGAAGTGCCTTATTTCGAATGCAGTTACAAGTTATCAATTATTGGTACAGTGTCTCCACCGAGTTAAGGGTTCTTTTTGCCGGGCAAAACCCATTTTATGGCAAAATGGCAAAAACAGGTTTTCCATATTTTGCCAGTTTTAATCAGCCAAAAAACTCAAAAAAGTAAAAATCAGTTACACTGCCTCTGCCAAGCATAAAAATGTCTAACGGTCACATACATGTAGGGTAAGATACCAATGTTTGATCATGACAAGTTTTGACATGTTCGTCATGAAAATAAAAAAATAATTGAATGTTTGATTTGATATTGATTCTGCTACAAAGCAGGGTGCAGATTTGCTGTGGGAAACCTGTTTGAGATTTTTCCAGTTAACCAAAGCAAATCAGTAAAAGTGACAAACAAACAAGTCACGATGCTACTAATATGCATCATGTATTTACACTCAAACAAAATTCTATTAAAAGGTTGTTAAATAAAAATTGGTAAGGCTTTAATTTTTAATTTGCAGTGCCAAAAAGTGGGAAAATTTTAGTTTTTCCATTGAAGTGGCCAAAAATGCAAAACCAATTTGTCAGCTAATCGTATAACCAAAAACGGTAGGGCATTTTAAATAAGAGGGCTAAAGACATCCAGGTAATCTGTAGGCTAACTTTGTAAGTTTGCCTCAATTTTATTAACAAATGTGTTTATTACATGAATATAATAGACTCGGAAATCATCGATATTAAAACACAATAAGTTACAGGTGCGGGCTAAGGTCTATAAAAGCTTTATAAACATACAAAAATATCAATTTGTAAAATCTAGGAGGCGCCCACTATTTTTCAAATGTGCCAGTGTCTCTTTAAAGGGTCAATTTTTCTAGAATTCGAATGGCGTTTGTCCCATGCTTGTATTTTCTGAAAGCAATATAACTAGCACATTTTTGAAGACGCCCCCAATTTTCAAAATTTGATATTTGGCCCAATTTGTTGGTGATTGTATAGGAAACTACAAGCTACTACACCTGCGAACGAGATGCTAAAAAATGCAATTTATCATAAAATAACAATTTTGTAATAAGAATTTGGATCCCAGATTGGACTTAACAGGGAAGAGCTGGAAATGCTACGTTATGTCCATCCATGGATGAAATAGGAACCTCAAGAATAACTCTAACTGATTGCCTGAACCAATAAAACAACTAATGGATGAGCGTAGACCCCGGGCTTAGACGAGCATTTCAAGGCTATTTCACATTGGGAGGCCGTTTCCAGAAGCAGTTGGATATTATTATCGGATCCGATAATAATTATTCTAATTACAAAAATCCTCGTTGTGAGGACACAGACATTTTCGAGCTTAACCATTAACAGGTATGGTTTTACTAGCACGTTACCAATGCAAACCGTTAAAAATCCATATTTTTTAAAATTGTTCAAAAAACTTGTGCTAAATATTGCTGTAATTCATCCTAATTGCGAAGATATCACACCGAAGACTTCAGTGTTCCATGTCAGTATTTGGAAAAATTATGTGTGCTGTACTGTCACCCTGTCAGTAGGTTATAGGCTGGGGTCTAAGCTAGTTCAACTGCCAAATACCCATTAGATCCAACACAAACTTGGACATATACAGACAGGGAGGGGCTTTGATATTTGCAACCAAATGAGCAAATATGCGTTTAAATCAGCAGGACACATAGTTTTTTTATCTTGGGCAGTATGCCTTTAATTGCACTTAGAATCAACATATAAAATATACCATGAGAACAACAATAGATAAAAATACCAGCCACAATTTCATTACACCAAGGCAATGATGGTAAGTAATAAACTTTTTTTAAAGAATAATCACATGTCTATCCCTCTCTTCCGAATAGGGACTCTTAGAACGATTAAGGGGCAACATACTAGGGCCTACTTGAAAATACTCTGTATGTAGAGCCACCACTCAGAGAGGAAAATAGGCATGGAGAATCACCTTGAATGGGACATAACAACAAGAAGAAAACCAAAGAAATTAATACCACAACAGATGGTAGAACAAAGCTCATTTTGAATAAAAACAGAATAATTTTTGACAATGACCATCCACGTCTTATCTATTTCAAGGGGGGGGGGGAAACCTTGGCGAGTACCAGACTAAGCTAGCGCAATTAAAATTATGGATTACTCGAGATCATCCTCGCCAATCGAAGTTCCCGCTCAAAGAGGAATAATGGGCATGGATGATCACAGTACTAATTTGCTTACAACACATTTTACCAACAGCAAAATAATTGATCGTTACAATCGGTATTATAAATGTCAGTATAATTGAACACAGTTTTCAACAGAAAGCCGGGTGTGTTTAATTGAGCTTTTTCGTGATGACCTGATCAGCTAAAAGCAAATTGGTTTTATTTGATACACTCAAAGAAGAAGTGATCAGTGTTATCAACACCTTGACACAAAGTGCACATATTAGTGTCTTCCTTGCCCATTCTTACATAACAGAACTTTAGTGGGATAAAATTCTGAATGATTTTCCAGTTCAGAGAAAATAAGCCTGACCTCCTTGGGTACAAGTTGGAATCAAAAGCCAAAATTCTCCCAATAAAGTTGTAATTAGGGAACCTTCTTACCGTAATTTAGGCAAAGAGGTGGAACAAAAACATCATTCACCATGGAACTTCTGAAAGTCTTGGTGAACAAGCTTCTATAGAGATTGAGTTGAAAAGAAGTAGGTGTTTTATCACGCTCAAAATCGATATCTGTTAATGCTAACTTCCATTCTCTCGGAAGCGCCTTACGGAGGGCATAATATGAAGCAAAAGCGCCACAGTAGTTTGACAGTACGCATGAAGTGCTGAAGTGGATAAAAAAGCCCATCATCATCAAAGAGATCGCGAATAAAAATTGAAAGCCAGATCCAACCCCGTCTTATAAAAGATTGTTTTATTGTTAATGCTAACTAAGGGGCTCGTATTTCCAGGACAGGACACATAGTTACAAATTACATTCAAAAAGTGATGCGGTTCCACTGTATTATTCAGAAAATGCAAAAGACTAAGAGTCAAAGCCAAAATCTTCTAATTCTAACCCTAAACTTGATTCTTTACCCTAACCTTAAATCTTTGGAATAACAAACCTTTCAAAAACAATCATTTGGAACATAGCAGGATCCCCAACAAACCACACTCGCAAGATCAAGGTCATGCAGGGGTCATCTAGGGGTCAATTTCCATCTATAGGAATGTCCTGAAACCACCAATCCTGGTTAGAAGGACCACTGATCTAAATGAGAACAATGCAGGTTTAAGCAGTGTAACCGGCCTGCCCGCTCTGAGGGGGCAATTCCCAGTCTTGGGAAATTTTCCCTCAGGGGGGTCAAAAGGCAATTTTACATTAAGAGGGCTAAAAAAACGGCTGATTTAGGCATGATTTTTGCAATTTTTTCCCGGCCAAAGTTGTCGTCGGGGGGGGGGGGGGGGGGGGGGTGGCAACCTGCTCCCCTGCCCCCGCCTGTTACGCCACTGATGCCAAGGTCATGCAGGGGTCAACTGAGGTCAAATGTGGTAAACGGTGTATGGACATGAAACTTGGAGGTGGGGTCGATTGTTGATGTCGAAACAATTTCAATGCACACGACAAGGTCATCAGGTGCCATTCGAGGTCAAAGGAGGTCAAATGGGGTAGACGAAACTTGGTGGACGGGGTTGATTGTTGCTGTCCGCACAGCTGGGTAACCGTGCATTGCACAGTCGACAACTGCAAAACCTGAGAATCGCAAAACCTGTGTGATCAACCTAGTTATTATTTACAATTTCAGTTGATTCTGGCAGCATGTTCTTATTTTATTGGGTTCAAAGGTGCAACAAGAGATTTTGAGGCCACCCATGGCACCCAAAATATTGTGTCGTAATAGTTTCATATAGAATGGACGATTAATAGATACCTTACCTTGTATTTGGCTTCAGATAATGTCTTAAAGGAGAAAAAGGTGATTTGATTGCTTATATTTCTATATAAAACATAGGCTGAATTTTGTATTGCTCCTATATGAAATTAGAAATTTCACAATTTTTGTACCATTGAACCATTTCTCAGCTTAACACTTTCAGGTGGGGATATTTCTAATAGAAAGCCTTTACATTAGTGCAAAAATCGTCATCTTTTAATGTTTTTAGGGACACTTATATGGAAGTCTCCATTGCATTCTTTAAGTGAATGAACTTATTCACAAAGTTCCCCCATGGGTCACTGTATTACATTTTTCAGGTAAGATTTTGTAAACTGAGTGGAAAAATGTTAAAACAGTGTGCCTATTTCTCCAAAGCTAAGTTCATTGGAAAGTAAGTTTTAGAATGCAGTCATTAGGGCGACTATAACGCTAATGGCACAAAAAAAATGATCTCTTCTATTTTCATTTGGGGGGGGGGGGGGTCAATGCTGCACCTTAGTCCCACCCCCCCCCCGATAATTGTGCTACACATATTGACATTATTTTAGCATTGGTTCACACTACCATATCACTGAATGTGTAGTCACAAAAGGTTATGTGTAAATTGGTTAGCCATATAACAATTCTACTGCACTAAGAAACTCCCAATCAGTTTCAAGCCGGCATATGAACCAAAATGAGGTATATCTCAATCCATCACATAGTATTATCCATTTAACTATTCTCTCCTATCCAGTTTTAAGACTGAACATGCATGAGGTAATTGTTTTCAGTTATTTTATTCTGCTTTCTGTACACATTTTAATACTTTTTGAAGGAGTGTGGTGCTGGTAGTTGGACAATCAAATTTATCAGAATTGCAGTACTAGTCGCCAGCATTTTGACAAATCTTTTATTATGAATACTTCTAGACATAGTAGAAGTTGGTCCTCAAGATAAAATAAATCGGGTAATTTTAATGGATTTGGAGGCTTTTATTTTTATATAAAAATTGGCGGTGTTAGATGGGCTAACCAATTACACATAACTTTTTATGACTACACATTCAATGATACAGGGGTCCCAGAATGATTAGTACCCATCGATACCAAAATGTTTATTCTTTCCATAGAATCATCAATACATTAGGTAAGCTTGTTTAATATCCAACTTTATTATAATGGGGTTACCATTCATAGTGAATTTTGATCGTGAAAATCGGACTCCCCCCCCCCGTGAAAGACATGTTACACTCAATTGGGTTAGAGGTGCTGATTTCATCCTTTGGCAGTGGCGTAACAGACCTTTGCAAATGGGGGGGGCAGAAGGGGGGAAAGAGTCCTATCGCGGGGGGCCATTTTTGAGGGGTCTAATTTGGGTCCTTCTCCATAGGACACTATACAAAAGTCAGTCATTTGGGGGGCAAGAGGGCGCCCCCCATGCCCCCCGCTGGTTACGCCACTGTCCTTTGGGCTAAGTGCAAAAGATGTATGTGTACTTTTACCCTCTTCCTGGCAAGCTTTTTTACAACATGCTTTAGTCCATTCGGAATTCGTTATTAAAACATTCAAAACGTGTGATTGTGGTACCAATGGGAGATGTGGTCCTCCTTTTTCCCTCGATACCAAAATGAGTACGTCAAAAATGATGTCATAAACCTCGCTAGACGGTAAAGCTCGGTTGTTGCCACACAAGCACAGGCCTATTCTCGTTGGTGTTTTTCTGCAGAGTAAAGCACTCAAACCCTCTGTATGGATATAAGCTGCCTGTTTGTGCCATGATTTAGAGCCAAAACCAGCTTAAAATCTAAGTAGTCCTAATATTTTGGTGACAAACATTGAATTTAGCCTATGTGCACTGTTTTTCTAAATGACAATTATTTGCTGCCTAATGGTCTTTATGACGTCATGTTGATGCCATAAAGGGCATGCTGGTACTTACCTTGGTATCAAGGGAAAGAGAATGCCATAGCTTTCTATTTAGTTACCAAAATCAAAAGGATCAGGTGCTTAATAAGAGATTCCAAAAGAGGATAATGTGCCATGCAACAAAGGCTTGGTAGTCGAGGGATAAGCACACATGATTTTTTTTCACTTTCCCAAAGGATGAATCAGCACCTCTAACACAATGACGTGTATTTCACTTGGTTATCGGATTTTCACGATTAAAATTCTTATGAAAGGTTACAGTCATAATGAAGTTGGGGCATGAAACCCAGCTTACCTAATGTTATTGATTTCTATTAAAAAAAATTAAAAATTTTTGGGTTATCGAGGGTACTAATCATTCTGGGACACCCTGTATGATAATGACCCAATGTTAAAATGTCCAAATGTGTAGTCACAATTATTGGGACTAGTGTATGCTGAACTTGTAAAAATGATTAGGAAAAAATTGCAAGACAAAAAAAGATAAGGTTACAAAAGTTTCATCTTGTCGAAACTAAGAAGGAATATTATTCACAAGACAGGAAGCGGAAGTTTTTAACTTGCTGCCTGTACAATAAGTAAAAAAACGCTTAACATTGCTTACATTGACCAGTTAGATTCAACACTGTTGCATCCGCCTTGCCTTGAACTTGATCACTCCCGTCTGTGGGCTCATTCATAAACATGACACCGGGGGGGGGGGGAAAACCTGGGAACCTAAAGATTCGGGACAATCAACAGTTCATTTGTTTTAACTGAAAACTTTTCATATCAGACGTGGCTGAACTGCTCCTCCGGCGGATGGAAATCTTACAACTTAAAGTATCGGTCTGCGCTCAGTCGTACGTCCCACGGCCACATGTTATTTTGTTATTTCGGATAGCCTGATTGATCGATGTAAACAAGCCAGAGTAGACTTAACCAAGTCGAAATCTATGACACTGTCATGTTCACTGTGGACAAAATGTCATTTAGCCTGCATTCCTCACTCTGTCAATACAAGTTCATACAGTGCATTTGAAGGCTATTTGATGCGGGGATTTTATGGATGTGACACGCTGCGCGCTGCACTTGCCGGGTACGCACGCCTAGGCTAGCGCATATTAAAAAAAGTGAAAATTACAGGGAACAGTTCAGAATGCTTCTCTTTCGTAAGGGAAATCTACTGCCGGGTGTACGAATATGCGTTGATGTTTGCTTTTGTTGTACTTGATGAAAATGTAATCGGATTTCTTTGGAAAATTCTACAGATTTTATTTCTTGAAACTTGGCGGTACTGTGACTAGCTGGGTGAAAAACATAATATTGCCAAGACTTGAAAGTAGGCCACTTAAAAAAAAAAAATAGAAATATTTTTTTTCTCCAGTGAGACAGCAGGTCACGATGGCATGCTTTATGGTTTCTGTTTCGCATGAAAACAATGGTGCAGCGCGCTGACCTCTCAGTTGGTAGAAAAAGTTTGAGACAACTTCGTTTTTTGGGCTCGGAAATACGTTGATTCATTTTACAAATATTGCAGAAGAAATGTTTCTAAAAGTCTCACTTCAACCTCAGATGGTATAATATAATATAATGATATTTTTGGGGTTGAAAAACAAGGATGAAGAGTGAAAAAATCGTGTTTAAATAATGCGTGGTTCTTGGGACAAAATTCAGGAGCCCCACATCATTTTAAATTTGACCAATCATAAAGGGGACACTCTATCTGTAAAAAAGTCTGTGAACGTGAAGCTGTATCTGTTGGGAGAAAGCGAAGACCACGGTTAGTTCATAGATTGCCAGTTTGAACAGGAATTCCCCTATACTTTAACATAGCGAAAAACATCATGTTTGCACCGTTTCTGTGTGGGGATAACAAAGAGCAAGGACGCGTGTCTTTTGTGTTTGTGCAAATCCATGCCTTCTGACCTCGTACACAATTTCTGCGGTTATCAATTGTGTCACTGTGACCTCAGGACTGACTGTCTCTAACTTGGTTAGTATCTTTAAATTAGGACTGTTTTGAACAAAAAACCAAAATTTTTTATTTTTTAATTTGGATAAGTTGTTTAAAACCCTGATACAGGAGCAGTTTACCCACATGTCATTTTCTCTTTCTTATGCATGCATTTTTGTGCACTTTAGGATTCATTTTGAGCGGGAAAACGTTGCGCCCACTCGCGTAATGCGCAGCTCAGTGACACCCGATCAACAGCGGTGCAATAAATACATCTTCCGTATGGTATCTTACCTTCAGAATTCAACAGCAGTGCCGTTAAGATTGGTTGGTCATACGGATAGATTTTGTTTGTATGCATGTAAAAAGAAGTAAGTATCTAGATGTTCGGAATTCTGTACAATTGCTTTCGTGGGTATACTGGTTGTTTTGACACGTTCTTGCTTGCGTCATAAATTGGGAATCAATAAAAACCTAGGCGTTTTCTTAAAACTTTTTATCGAAGATCTGAACTCCGACGCTTCAGTCGTGGGGATGAGTTGCAGTATGTTTAGTGGCTTGGGAAATCTTTTAGGTAAGTCCAGTTGCCTGATGTTATTTGTAGACATACAAATTTAGAGTCACGTGCATGCCTGTACCTTTGTCAAACTTACTACACTGTTAGGTGTTAAAGATTAAACATCTTTTTAACGCCATTCTGGAAACCACACATAAATATTTGATACCTATATTTTGCGATTTGACATGTTAAAATTTATTTAGGAATTTGACATATGGCCGCATTCTGGTAGCCCTCCCTCACTTTTAGGTCATTTGTTTTTTTTGTAATTTTCTAAATTAGTACATGTTTTAAGTCCTGATAGTTTGATGGGATGATAGGCCTAATTTGTGTTATTTTATCAACCGCAGTCACTTTCGTGATTTTAAAGACCTCTAGCGGGGTCTATTCCTTGTAAAAATTAAAATTAAAAAAGGCCTCAGTATTTTCTTATGCGGCTGAAAGTCGGTGGTAATATCAAAATTCGGTGAAAACAGTCATATTTTAGCGTCATTTAGAAAAAAAATACAAAATAAAAACCGCTCTCCTCCCCTCATTTTTCAGAGGCCACTGCTACGAGAAACTTAAAATTAATTTTAAGGGGTCTATTGAATGCTTAAGACTGTATTGCAACATATTCCTAAACATTCTATGCAGTGTTTGTACTGTGTTTATCGTCAATGCATAGGCATCTACGCCCGTGTGTGTGGTTAGTACAAAATATTTTGCATCATTTATGACAAGGACTGTGACTTATCTTCCCGTCACCTAACATGATAAATTAAAAAAATATTAATTATGCATTAAGAACGACAAATTTCCCTTTTCACACCATTAAAATGTACATAATTTAACGCTAACCATATCAACTCCAATAGGCCCATTTACGACGATCTTTGGTGGTATAGCAAGCCCAAGACAACAGGTGACATTAGGCGGGATTCTGACGGCTGCAGGACTCGGGGTGTGTTGTGTTGCATCAGGCGTACAGTACCTTGCGGCCGGAATGTTAGTTGCAGGTAGGTTATAGCCTAATACAACAAATGGGTAACTTTAGTAAACTAGAGTGGCAACGCTTCTGGCTAAGTATTAAAACGTAGGGGCTACCATGCTGAAAATAGTTTACTATCACAAATTGATTTAAAATTGTATTAGGAGTTCCTGACTACACAATACATAAGTAATGATAATGTCGTGTTTTTCAAATATATTCCCCAGAGTCTATGTGGCGAAAAAAAGTTTCCTTCGGTTGTAATGTGGCCTTTGTATGACGGATTTAAACCGCTGTTTAACGATACCTTATCCATTTTGTATTCCAGAAGGAATATAGATACAGGGACGCCAAAATGGCTTCAAAATATCAGCTAAATGAATTGCTCTTGTTTGTCAGGATCTACTTTATATGTTCAATGTAAGATCGAAGTGGTTTTAAGGACCAGATTGTTATTAATTGTTATCAATCAAAAAAATACGTTTAAATACTACTTGTTATGTATCACTGAATTTAATTCATTATTGTACAGGTTGACTTAAGGTAAGCCTTCTTTGTAGGCCTTTGTGGGAGCAATCTTTTGAGTCCTACATATTCCTTTTTGGAGCAATGTGACATAGGATGGTTAGTCCAATAATAAATTCGGTCAGGAACTTAATATTAAAGCTATTATTAGTATTAAAACCAATGTGGGTTAATACAATTATATTTCCCGCCACTAATTGCAACAGAGTTCAATTTTTGTGACAATCTGCTGCCTTCCAGCCTAGCCCCGGAAGGACATTAAAGCCACTATCAGTCATTTTTTCTCCAAATTTAAAATGTCCATCTTGTTTCTGATTTGTGAGTTTTGGGTCATAATATCAACACCTGTTCTTTGTGAGAAACAAACACTTAAGTATTTTAAAGCAGTCTTGAAGATGCCATTTACGACTGTTTCTAGACCTAAAAGTCGGATCTCTACTTTTATTGGTAAACAAAGCATAAAAATCATCACTTCTTGATAAATACGGCGTGTTACGCTCAGCTACTTACAGGGAAGGGTCTTTGCTACAATAATGTCCAAAACAACAGTGCAAAAAATGGACTTTGATGAAAATAGGGGGCGCGATTTGTTTACATTTAGAAGACATCGCTGATGGTGGCTTTAAAGAGTTATTACCTTAGCTATTGAAGAATTTTCTGTAGATAAGAAAACTATATACAGTCCACGAAATCTACGAGAAGAAGCGCTATAATAGTTATTTGGTGTTTTCTTTTTCAGGCATAGGACAAGCTTTCACCCAAGTTCCAAGTGTCGAACCTCTATTCTGGTACTTTCCAGAGAAGTTTGCTACAGCCAATGGCATATCACTCGCTGGTGGCGCAGTTGGGATGATGATCTTACCCCCGGTTTCAGAACGCTTAATTCGAACATACGGTTGGCGAAACGCGCTTGGTATTCTAGCAAGATTTTGCTTTAAACGTAGTTTTGCTGGCCGCGCTTTTTAAAAAGACCCATGCTCTTGACAGAAAGAGAAGGATCCATTTACAAACATCACTTATGAAAAGACAGCAGCAGAAGAATGGTGAAGAGTCCAAACAAATAGACGAGGTTTTCAGGTGCGAACGTTGGTCAGGCAAAAATATATAGAGATTTGGATGGAACTAGATTAAACACAAGGCTTTTCTTTAAATATCCAGCCTTACACTATTTCTAGTTATATTTTTACTTAATGTTGATTCTATACCGCTATGGGTGATATTCTTGTTCCACATGCTATTTCTAAAGGGAATTTCTCTTCACCAAGCCGTTTATCTTTCAACAATCGGTGGTATCGTGCTTGCCTTTGTCGGTCGTATGGGAAACGGACTTAGTGGACAGGAAATTAATATCCTGAAAAACCTGTTATGCCGTTATAATAGGCATTCTTGCTTTGAGCTTCATCCTAGATATACTAGCTAATAAAACATTACCGATTTCGCGTATGTTAATTTACAGTGGGAGTAGTGTTGGCGGACGATATCCACTGGCGATGGCTATCGCCAAGTCATTGGTTGAAGAAAAACCGCTTTAATTGTGTCAAGCAATTTGCGTGGACCGTACTTTTCACCAGCGTGTTGTTAGGGAATTTGTTAGTGGACCTTTACTGGTAAGATAGGACCAAAACGAATAAACTACATTTTTTCCAGAAAGAAAAAAAGAAAGAAAGAAAGAAAGAAGAAAGAAAAGCATGAAAGATAAGACCTCCCCCTCCCCCCGCCATCCCTCAATACCTCACTTCATTCCCTACCTCCACTCCCTCTATTCTCCACCCATCCACCGTCCGCCCGTCCGTCCCGCCCTTTCCCTTCTTCCGTCCCCCTTTCATTCCTTCCTCACTTCCTGCCTCCCTCCCCGACCTCATTGTCTACATCCATCCCTCCATCCGTCCCCCAATTCATCCATTCTATCCATCCATCTATCTAATCCATTCATCCATCCATCCATCCTCCATTCCATCCATTATGTGAAAAATGCTGGTTTGCGGTTTAGCGTCGACAGCAAGTCTTTGACGTTATTTTTCATCCATGGTTATAGCTGGCTGTACTTTCTACTGGCTCGTATAAGGTCGCCTTTATTGGACTTGGAGCTACTCACGTTATATTACTGTTGTTTTAAACTCTTATTCTGGATTGCATTCGGGATCGCCAAAGGTTTGAAGCAAATCACTTGAAAGAACCACTTGAAGAAGATTTTGGGTGGGAGCATTCGTGCTGGAGTCCTTTTTTCATATTCGTTAATATCTTTTGGAAAACATCGATACTTCTGGAGAGGTCTAAATTAGGCCAGATTTTTTAATCATTTCGGACTTTACAACTTGCCAAAACCGTATGACCCCCTCAAGAGCTACGAGAAACCGTATGACTCCCTCAGATACTCACTGGTATACCTGACCATTTTAAGACATTTTGATGGGTATTTTAAGGTAGGTATTACATGTTACACATATTGAGCATTAAAATGTGTATGATTGACTCAATAAAACATGCAAATATTCTAAAAATCATAAAAGGTATCAGCTTTTAGCAATGTAGGACGTCATGACATTAATTTTACTGTACCACACTCATAGAAAGTCAATATTGTGTACCATATGTATTTTAAATTTACTCTTCAGCAGGCTTACTAGTATTTATGATGGCTGTCAATTACAGCCAAGGTTTACAACAAGATCTTTCTAAACAGAATCGAGATCATGTGGACCCCATCTTAAGAAGCAACCAGGCTGGATTTCGTTCTGGAAGAAGTTGTGCCCAGCAGATCCATATCCTCAGAAGAATCACGGAAGGTTTCCAAGACTACCAGCTTCCTCTTACAGTCACCTTTATAGTCTTTAAGAAGGCCTTTGATTCCATCAATAGAAAGGTTATGTTTGCTGTGATGCGGCATTATGGAATACCGGAAGCAGTAGTGAATGCCATAAGTGCGCTATACAACAACTCTAAAAGTGCAGTAATGGTCGACGGAAACATTTCGGATCCTTTCAAAGTCACCACCGGAGTTCTTCAGGGTGATGTTTTTGCTTCATTCCTTTTCATAGTAGACTTTCTACTGAGAAGGCCACATCAGATTGTGACTGAAATTGTAACACACCCTCACCGCTCCAGACGATACCCAGCCAAAGTATTGAATGAATTGGATTTTGCTGATGATATTGCCCTGCTGGAATCCACTCTTCCGAGGGCACAGACCCAGCTGACCAATACTGCAGCGGCAGCAGAAAATCTTGGCCTCATAATAAGCGTATCCAAGACAGAGTACATGACTGCCAATTATCATCCTCATCCAACACTTCAAGTCTATGGTGAATCCATCAACCATGTGACAGATTTCAAATATCTTGGCTCCAAAATGGCATCTGCTTCAAGCGACCTAAAAAGACGCCAAGCATTGAGAGCCTTTTGGAAGCTAGAACGTCTGTGGAAAAGCCCCATATTATCCATCTCTGCAAAAGTCAAGTTATTCAACACTACCTGAGTGACCATCCTACTCTATGGCTGTGAATCCTGGGTGTTATCACAAGACATGGAAAGCAAAATCAACGCATTTGCTACCTCTTGCTATAGGATTATGCTGGACTTTACTTAAAAACGGAAAAAAAAAAAAAAAAAACCTTGTTCTCAAACACCATCTTATATTCAATGACTAACACTGAGCCTCTTATCCACCTTGTAAGACATCGCCAGCTGAGTTTCCTTGGACACATCCTTCGTCAGCCAGAGGAAGAGCCTGCTAGAAGATACGCTCTCTACATACCACCTCATGGCAAAAGGAGACCTGGATGTCCACGCACCTCTTATTTAGCCTACACCCAACGTGTGCTAGGGTATGATAAAGGCATGATACAAGCTGAGCAGATAGCCGCACTTGCCAAAGATAGATGTGCATGGAGAAATCTTGTAATCGCCTGCTCCGCAGCCGAAGGATGATGATGATGATGATGATGTTTCATAGCTTTAGTGTTGTGTTCGTGATAACTTATTCTGTCTTTCACTAATCTATAGTTATAGCAGTAACAATTTCAAAATAGCAATGACTTGTCAATGTCGACAAGTCAAAACTTGGTATTTCCCGTGTTCTGTGCATATTCACAATAAAAGAAAAAGTTCAAGTTAGAAAGTTGCTCGGCATGGTCATTATTTTCCCTTAGAACACTAAAACAGTAAACATGCGAGATTTTGAAACTGTCTACCTTTGTAATATGCGCCTGAAAATATTCATGATCTCGTGTCGTGTTGCTTTAACGTTTTCTATGATACACAAGAATTCACATTTTCAATTTTTTTTTAAATATACTCCTTATTGCATCAATGACAAAAACATTCCTCTAGTTCTCCTATGAGACAATGCAATCTGTTTACACATGTTCAGAGACATTTTTAAAAATAAAGCTACTATAAATAGCTTTGGATTTTCCAGGTATGGTGCCAGTTAAAGATTTCCAATGATATCATCATTTAACTTTTCTATTGGATGATGTAAGGTGGTGTAGTGCCTAAAGTATAAATATAGCTGAGCTTGCTAAATAAGACTTTGTCAGTAGTTAATTTTAATCAGCGCTTTATGACCTTAAATCGTCTGAAAGCGCTGTTGCTATTATTAAACCCATTACACCGCCATCAGGCAATCATCACAATCATTTCGCTTCCTCTAGGTGGCTGCTGGCCAAGAGCACACCCCTATCTGCACTTGCAATATTTCCCATAACATCTCCCCTCCCCAGGTTCGCTTGGGTCGACAAGGCAATTCAGATTAAGTATATTGTCCAGGAACACAAACACGTTGACTGCAGCGAGACTCGCTCTCATTTTTTTTACAATGGTCTTAGGATCATGTGTCCTGCACTTTATCCGTTACGCCACACATGATCTGCAGAGCTGGTAGATCTGTGCAGTATCAGGATTGATATTTTAGATACCACGTTAGCGTAAAGCAATATTTAGTGTGCTGTCGTCTTTCAGCTAAAAGTGCTGAAAATCACAATAAGATTCCAAATTGTGGTCTTAAACGTGGACAATTCGCCAAGGGACCCTATAGAACCTTAACGTTGTCCAGCAGTTCTAGACAACATCTTCAAGACTGCTTTGAAAAAGGAAATAATATATTTACTGAAGAAGATTCCCATGAATTAATATTGTGGAATCTTGTGGACATTGATTATTATTGCCTTTGTAATTACAAGTTATTTTTATTAAACAAATCAATTATTGGATAAATTCGGATCGTTGGTGTACAAGACTCATTTGTTTGTGTAAAAGGTTACTTCTTACCTTGGCATCCACGGGCCGTACCTAACAATATATACGCATGTTGTATTATAATTAATATGAGGTATGTTTAATTGTAGAACACCAGCGCTGTCCCCTTCGGAGCCTAGTTTTATCCGTTTTAAGATAAGCACTCCTGATATATCTCCCTCTGTGAAGGTGACTTAGTAGGGAAAATTCACCTTATGCAGTAGTCTCTTTGTCTAGATTAGTATGTTCTGCGGTCTCTGGGCTTTGGACCAGACTTTGGCGAATTAAAACTGGTTTTGTGAGCGTTCAACCATTCCACTTCCCTCAGAGCATATCGCTGGATTTGCTTGTAGCTCCATCTGTCTGAATGCCTTGAGCTTCTGCTGAGCCAGGTGACATAGCTCGCTCTGAGTGCGATTTTGGCTGCCGTATCAGTTACAGCCTTTCTCTTTCCTTTAGAAATGCCCAAGAATGCCAGGCGTTTGTTGACTGATGTATTGCAGAAACCTCTGCTTCTACTCTCTATTGGAAGTAGTATGTAGACCATCCTCTGCTTTCACAGTCACTCCCACTAGCACATCTTGTTTGTACTTCTTTCTTGCATATGCATTGGATAGGTTCTCCTCCATAGGGACCGTCAGCTCTATATGATCACTGTCTTTGTTTTGGTTAGAGAAGATGGTGATATCTGGTCTCTCAGCTGTCTCAGTGATTTCTGGAGGGAACACTATTTGTTTGTGTTCCTCATCCATCAGGAATATCCAGTCATTGGCCTTCTCAGAAAGTTGGTTGGCTCTGTCTTAGGTATTGGTAAGACTGGATTTCGATAGGTTGTACCAGCAAAAGGGCAGTGTGAAAGGCTATTATAGAGATGGAGTTCAGATTCTTAGGTGCGATGTTTTTTTTCTGATTGCCTCTACGACGTACGTACCAGACCTGTAGAGATTGCTTTCAGTGTTCAAGTTGGTCATGGCACCAGTTGTACCTTTTGCTTTATACAACCATTGTTGTGAACAGTGTACAATGACGATGATGACATACTTGGCAGAGTCCAAGATTGGTCTTGGCCCACAGCTTCAGATTGGCAGGGGATGGAAGTTGATCATGAATTACGTTGATGTGGAAAACAGCAGCTCTGCCGTCCAGACATACAAAATTTCTTCCAGGAGGTGTCGACCTGCATGACAGACTCCCAGTTCAACCACTGCGCGTGTTTCGCACATCCGTAAAGGTAGACCAACATGTCTTCCTCATCTACATCTTTTATTAGTCCGGTGAGGCATTTCCTTTGTTCTTGATGACTCCTGTCTTTGATCAGCTTTTTGGTTCTTTTTGTACCCAAGACCGGTTCTATCCGTCTGACCTCTAGCCATTGCATTTAGAATTAGATGCCGTTCTCTCTGTTCTAATTCTTTTATCCCATTCCATCGGCTTTCGTCTTTTACTTTCCATGCATTTTCTGTAGAGTATTTGTGTAATTCCATCTTTAGAGTACTTGTGTAGATGGTACTTGGTTACTTGCTTACATTTGACTAACGTGGTTAGCCTTTTCAATTGCAGGTCATAGTGTTTCCTGCTCCTGTACAGAGCGCTGGTGGTGATGCATCTGCTTACACCTGCCAATTGCTTCAGGTATTTTGTTCAAGTAGCTTGTCAGACTTTCGACTAGGAATTGGAGTTAACAGATGGTGAACTCCACGTCAGTTTGGGTACAATAGCATTATGGTATATCCATAGCTTCATAGGCCCACTCAGTTGACTTGAATTGGTTGTTTGAAGCGTTTGTGTCAGCTTTGTGCATATCATAATGTTATCGTCCTTCAGGTCGTTATAGATTAGCTTCCCGAGGAACCGCATGGGTTGCCTGTGGATATAAGCATCTGCTGTCCGTCTATTTTTAGTATGCCACATATTGCGTTTTGTGTCTTGTCGCTTTTGTTCTGCGTTGGAGACAAACCTCTTCATGGCATGAGACTTGCATTTGCTTGGTTTGCCTTTCATGGTTCGTGTCCACTTGAGGAAGTTATTCACTGTATTTACAAGTTTTGACATCCTTCTGGACTCCTAGCTACGAGGGTCAAGTCATCTGCGTATGCTTTGGCAGATGATATGATGTTAGATCCACTCATGCAGTACCCGAGGCGTTTGGACTGGTATAGGAGATCAAGACGCAGATTGAAGACGGGCAGAAACAGGATGCAGGAGAGTGGGCAAGCTTGGAAGACTCCTATCATGCACTGTATCCAGTCAGTTTCCCTCAAATAGCAGACTCAGCATAGTTGT
This sequence comes from Ophioderma brevispina, assembly GCA_023653785.1. NCBI lineage: Eukaryota > Metazoa > Echinodermata > Ophiuroidea > Amphilepidida > Ophiodermatidae > Ophioderma > Ophioderma brevispina. The sequence goes on along the minus strand of JAMKCH010006612.1, from coordinate 184,552 downwards.
AATATCATCTTCCTAATGTGGTCTGGAACATGATCCCACTCTAAGCACAACTGTACCAGGTGTGTGGTACAGTACCGTATATGCATTTTGCAGGTCCCGCCATGTTGTTACAATTGGTTTAACCATTCTTATTTGGCATCTTGGAGCATTTCAGTTAGTGTTTCAGTGTGTTCCACACTCCTGATATTTTCTTCTCCATAAAATAGCTTTAAACTAGTTTTTGTTGTCACACTGGCACTACTATGCCCCTCGTTTAGATCATATGCTATGATTGTAGTACCGATGATGGTAAAGGCTGACTTAGTATTTCCTGCAGATCCTGGCAGATATCTTTTTATCTGAACGTGTACAGAGCCATTGTTATACTAACCACGCCGTGTGAACGCTTTCAGTGTCAACAAACCATCCCGATTTTAGGTTCAGTTATTTTTTCATGTGTAAGATCAAACTACTCATCTCGTTTAGAATAAACAACTGTTATGACGCCTCGGGACGCCAAGGTCAGCAATACCTTCAAAACACAAATAAGTAGCCTTGTGCACAATGATCTAATTATATATAATAAACATTTTAATTATCTTACTTGCTTTGGTTTTTTTTCCAGAATTGGGTATGTCCCAAAACATTACATAAATCCAAATCACACAATTACACACAATTTATATAACTGATACTGATTGTCCCTCATGTCCACTAATGTTCCACCATAAGCGTTGCAGTTCACGAGATTGTCCTCACAAGCGAAGACTCAAATGACAGCGCACCATTCATAACAAAACGCCTCAGGTATATATTCCAGGATCTCTTCTTCAGTCCTGAAGGTAATCTTGTCCAGCAGATTAAGACGACAATGTTACATTAAAGTCCCTCGACGACACTGATTGTCCCACAGTATATCAGTCCAAGATAACACCACTATTTTGATTCCCAGCCCTTTCGCGCTTCAAAGATGACAGTAGAAATAATTACAACAACCAGCACTCTGCTCACAGGAATGATATATCCTGGCCTCGGTACATGGATGTCTGCCTCCTTAAATGCAGAGAAAACTAGCTATCTTCTACTAGCTTGTTAGTATGGATGCGCATGCAGCGAGTCCTCCGTGATGTATTTAACATCTCACAGCTGGATTCCCCTTTCTAACAATTCATTACATCATTCTCATGCAGAAACATAACCTTACACTAGCTGACCAATGAATTCACATCACCCAATTCCCAAATCACTTCCTATATATAACTTTGGGGGAATTCCCCTGATCTTACAATGTTTTGATCTCAAACAAAACAGTTTTCTAAGTTTAGCATCCTGGGATTCCCCACTTCCCCTGGGCTATCTAAACATGTGCACTTGCAAAACAACTCTTGGGTAATCCCTTTTCTCTCTTTTATAGTAACAAGTGCTTTCCTGGGAAATCTTTTCTCAAATAAATTGAGAAAATAATTATTTTTAAAAGTTGAATCAGAAAATCGAGGCCATATCAACATCCTCCCCCCCCTAAAAAAAAAGAAAATTTGAATGAAAGGGAAATTTCCAAAATCAATCTGTCTTTATAAAATACCTTAAACCACTTGTGGTTATTTTACAATACATTTACACATGCAAATTTTATTACCCTTTATTATAAGTTCTTGCATTGCTCCCTCAGCGTAATTACCATAAAATTGTAAGATCAATTTCTGAACAAAATTTGGGCAGCTCTCTCGACCAGGCTCATCTGCCAAGACTTGTTCTTTTCCTTTGATATGTCTTATGTCCAGATGTATTCTTGTAGAGTTACACTCCACCTGACGAGTCTTCGATTTCTGTTTTTCATCTTGTGGATAAAGTCAACGGATTGTGATCCGTGTACACTAGAACCTGGATGCACTGTTGTACTCAAGTACACCTCAAAGTTTTGCAAGGACGGAGCAATGCAAGGCATTCTTTCTCAATTGTTAGCGTAGTTTTTTTTTCTGATGTTTCAAACTTCTTAGGGTAATAACATACAGGATGATTAAATCATTTTCAATAATATCTGCTTGCCTTAGAAACTCCACCACAGCCTACCTCACTGGCATCAACTGCCACTTGAATTTTTCTGAGTCTGGCGCATCCAACTGGGTGCATATCACTTCCCAAAGTCTCTCTTTTGATTTTCTCAAACGCGTTTTGGCATTGCTCTGACCAGACAAAATTTTGCGTTTTTCCCTCCCTCCTTCAGAAGTTTTTTCCTCTTCACTCTAAACATAGGTGGAAGCCCCCCTTCCTTAGAATTTTGGGACGTAGTTTCTGTAATACCCGACCAAACCTAAGAATCCCATGAGATCCTTTTTGCTTTGTGGTGTGGGGAAGTTATAAATTGCTTCAACCTTTTGCAGTTATTGGCCTAATTTGCCCCTGTCCTACACCATGTCCCTAAGTTTGACATTTGCATGGCAAAATTCACTTCACCTATTCAACAGTTAACCTGCCGAGATAATTTCTCAATCAGTGAGGAGCTGTCTCATGTGTTCTCCCATGTTTCACTGTACGCAAGGAGATCATCGACATAGGCCTCACAATTTTGTATGTCCTGCCACTACTCTGTTCCCTAGTCTCTGAAATGTTGCAGCATAATTTTTGGACCAATGCCATTCTTTTGTATTGGGATAGGCCATCGGCGTATAAATGCTGAAAATTTCTTGGCACGTCCGTGCGGGTAACTTGCCAATACCCCTTCAAACAAAATCAAATTGCTAACACATTTGGCATTTCCACTATCATGCAATCTTCAATCCGTGGAATTCGATATGAGTCGGTTTTGGAACATAGTTGACTTTTCTAAAATCTGTGAACGAAATGAACCATCAGGTTTGGGAACCAGATACATGGGGATCCTTCACTATTGCTTTGCTCTACTATTCCAATGTCTAACCTGGATTTCACCTCCTTCCTGATATGTTGCAACTTGATTGGATTCACCCTATAATGATGGTTGCTTTACATGCTTCGGAGTCCCTACTCTATGTCTGGGTTATGACATTGTCCTCATCACGGGTACAATCTGAAATATGTTTTCCTCACTCAATGAATTACACTTCTTTACATTCACCTTGTTGACTTTGTGGGAGGTGACCTACTTTTTGTCCTAATTGGCAAGTCTGTCAGAATGTTGCAATTTGACCCCATCATCCATTTGCTGTGTACAGTGCTGTTTTTGTCAGGTTCTATCTGTGATGTCATCATTTGACCCACTCATCAACTCTAGATGACATTACACCTGCAGGCTTTATGTCATCAATCTCTTTCATTAGAACGCTTTGAGCCTATTTATGTTACATAATTGTCGACTTTTTACGTCTACCTGGTGTTTTGATCACATAGTCAGGTCTCCCACTTTGTTCTCAATCTCATAATGGTCCAGAATACTTGGCTTTCAACGGCTGCCCCTGTATTGGAAAAATTGCCAAACTTTATCACCTGGCTTGAATACTCTGTTCCTGGCATCTTTGTCAGAACCATGTTTCATTTTTTGCCCTGACTCTTTTTTGAGTTGTTTGGCAATTTCTGGGTGGCTCTTTGGAGCCTGTGTCTGAATGAGACACATAGGCTAACAAATTCACATCAGGTTTCACACAACCACTTTTCCTTTCGTAGTTTTTCAATGTCCCCTAACTTTGTGACCAACCACCACCTCAATGGACTGAATCCTAATGACTCTTGTATAGCCTCCCTGGTAGTAAATAACAGGAGATAACGCCATCATCCCAATCCCTCTCAAATTCAAACAATAGGTTTTGAATATGGTTTTCAATGATTGGTGGTACCTTTCTAGTGCCCCCTGAAATTCCTGGGGGTAAGCTGAAGAACTGTACTGGTAAATTCCCATGTCCATACTTGTGGAACAAACCCTGAAATGAAATTTGATCCTTGATCAGACTGATTTGATTTTGGAAGGCTACTAGGGTGAAAAACCTTTGTTAGAGCTTTCACTATATTCTGGTTCTGTGCCTAATATTTCTTTCATGTTATAAGCTCAGGAATCTTTTGAAGCACCATGATCAGTAAATCTGATTCCCTGACTTGGTTTTTGGAGTGGTCCTCCGCATCTATTAAGACCTACTAAATGGCTTCATCAAATGCTGGTATTGGTTGCAGGGAGCAGTATGAATTTTCTGATTAGCTGCCCACCATTTGACATTGTTGACAAGTCTTACAATACTCAACCATCTTTTCTGATTGTAGGCCCCAAAAATGACTCCTAATTTCTGCATTTGTTTTCTCACCCCTAGTGTCCTGCCATTGGACTATCATGGGCTATGCTATCACTTCCCTATGGTATAAACCTTTGGCACTCAATTTGATTGCACGACCTTTCCATTCCCATCGACCGGCAATCGGGTGGCGCCCTTTTCTCATGAGGACACCACTTGCTTGTAAAAACATACAGGTATTTGCTCGGCTTCCTGTTTGCACAATGCCCTCTCACCTAATTTCCTACGTGCTGCGTTGTGCTGCTCATTATACCACTTGTCAGTTTAAAGGGGTCTCCTTTACAGTCCCAAACTCGATCATGCTCATCGGCTGGCTTTTCATTGTTTACACTTGTCACTACTTGTTTGTTGCTTTTTTTGCAGGGCTGGTTTCACTATCAGGGGAATTTATCCTCCCCGAAGAGGGAACATGAACCTCCAATTCCTCCTCTAATTTTGAGAAAAAGTATCCTCTAACTTTGGGACACAAGTCATCCTCAACATCTTCCTATATGGGGTGAGTAATTTTGACTCATCACCTGCTCACTTTTTTCCTGTGAGGTTTTCTGGTCATTGACCTAGTTTCTGCACATGCGGGAAAAATATCTATTTTCCTCTCAATTTATCCACTGTACAGGGCACCTGGGAACTATGGGATCTGGGAGCACTTCCCCCCTACCAAATCATTCCCCTAACAACTGATACCCTTTACTGGGAGTTCTTGTCTGAACAACCAATTTGACAGTTCCAGAAACCAAGTCTGATTTCAAATCATTTTGTGAGATGGACACTAATACAATCATACCTATCCCCTGAATGAATCAATTCACTAGTCTTGTTGAACCTCAATATCAAATGGAAGTGCATCTTCCAATATGATGGACTGCGCGCAGCACTTGTCCCGCATGATTCTAATGGTTTTGGATCTAACTATCACCTGAACGTGACACAAATCTCTCCAAACCAAAGGATTAAAGTCATCCCTTATTTTTCTGTGTCCCAATTCCCTTTTGTGGAATTCTTGTTTTGAACAGAAGAATGGAACTTTTAACCTCAACGTAACTGCACAACCTATTGTTTTTAGACTCCTTTTGTGGTCTTTCTCCCATTTTGGGGTGATAGCCATTATCTCCCAACACGTGACCTTGTATGTCCTGGCTTCTTTCAGTGAGTGCCTGGGAACTAGTGATTTGGGTCCCATCCCATGTTTTGATTAGCACCATTACTGTCTTTACTTCCCCTTTTTCATGGGACCTGACTGGGATTTCCCTTCCCCCCGACACCTGAAGTGCTCCATGAGACTCGTTGTTAGAACCCGACTTATTGTGTACTTGTTGTCCTAGTCAATTCTGGCTAGGCCCTACTATTATGACTCTGTGTGAGTCAATTCATAATCATCGGCCTTTACGGCTTTTCTCTTTTGAGAAAGCCACGATCAAACAGTGGTTCCTTTACACGGCAAATTCAACATGGTTCCTGGTCATCCCTTTTTCTGACATCTAATTTTTTTTGTCTATATGCCTCTGGCACCAATTCATATGCTTTGAGCACTTCCTGCTTAACCTCGTCATATCACTACATCTGTCTAATGACATGGCCGAATATTTTTCTTTCTCGGCTTTACCAGAACACTGACGTGCAACAATGTCCCAAGACGTCCTGGGGCCATTTCAGCTATTGGCATTTCTCAAAGTTAAGAGATTTGTCCTAAGTCTTGTTCCTGAAATTTTTGGGAACCAGCGAATATTTTCGCCGCATCAAAAACCAAGGGCTTGGAAGAGTCTGATGAGCTAGCCTTTGTTTCAATTTTTTCTAACGCTAGTTGAGCTTCAGCTCCTTTTGTTCATCCTCAGTTTGTTGGATCTCTTTTCTTTGCATTTGCAATTTTTCCTTTTCTACTAATTCATTTCCTTTTCTTTCTTGTTGCATTTCCATTCTCCTTTTTTTTGTTTCATTCATTTCATTTTTCAATCAAACTTTCTTTTTCCAATTGCATTTTCATCTCATCCTCTTTTAATTTAACGGCATCACTTGTTCCCTGTTCTAGAACCTCTCTATCCTTCCAAATATGAACTATCCAACTTCTTCCTGGTACCACTTTTCAATCAACTATTTTGATGACCTGTTTTTTCTCTAGTAGCTTTTTTGCGCCTCAAGTCCTAACTGCTTGGATAGGTTCATTAAACTCAGGCTTTCTCATCTCATCAAACTTCTCCCAAGTTATTTGCCCTATACTCTCTGATCAAACTCCATTGTGATTGTACCCTACAACACCATATACTAACTTGAACCAAACTACAAAGTCGTACATCACTACCCACAAAAATTTTGTTTGCCACAAAGGTGCACAATGTTTCAATATTATTTCACACTTTTAAAATGGGTAATTTGAACAAAAAGGCTCAAATTAATCTTAATTCAATTCCCACGGACGATCCCCCATTCCTGTTATGACGTCTCGTGACGCCTAAGTTCCGAAATACTTCATATACAAATAAATGAGCCTTTGCACAAATGATCTAAATTCACTGGGTTGTAATAAACAGTTTTAATGATCTTAACTTTTACTTGATTGGTTTCAAGAATTTGGTATGTCTGCCAAGAACATTACTAATCAAAATCACACATACACACAAGTTATATACTGCACTTAATGTCCTCAAGAATTTCCCAAGTCCACAAAACGTTGCAGTTCAACCGATATTCCTCACCGCGAAACTTCACAAATGACAGCTGCAACAAGTGTCCTACAAAACTCTCAGGTATTATATTGCCAAGGACTCTTCTCATCCTGAAGGGTAATCTTGTCGCGTTCAAACGACAAGTTAAATTAAGTCCCCCCGACGATACTAAAAATCCACAGTATATGAAGTCTCACAATAATCACCCCCACGATTTTCTATCTGTCACAATTTGGAATCCATTTTGATTCCTCCCACACTTCTGCTTCAAGATGACGTCGAATAATTACGACTCTCTCAACAATGGAAGTATATAGCCTTGCACTAGGTACATGAATGTCTGCTCCTTAAGCAGAGTAAACTAGCTATTCTAGCTACTTGTTAGTATGGATGCTGGCAGAGATTCCTTCCATGATAGTATTTAACTACTCACAGATAGATTCCCCTTTCTAAAACATACATTACATCATTCTCATGCATAAACATACACTTACACTCGCTGACCACTCGGAATTCATCACCCAAATTACCTCACTTCATATATATAACTTTGTGTGGAAATTCCCTGATTCTTACAGTTTTGATCGCAAAACATAACATTTTCTAAGTTTTAGCATCCTTGGGGAATCCCAGGCCCCTAGTAGTGCAATCTAACCAGGTGGTCACTTAGCAAAACAACTCGTGGGAATCCCCTTTTTCTCTCTTTTATAGTACAAGTGCTTTCCTGTGAGAAATCTTTTTCTCAATAAAATTGAGAAAATAATTTTTTTAAAATTTAATCAGAAAAATGCTGCCAGATCACAAAACATTTGAGCTCTACGCGCGTTTCCAATTAAACGTTGCCGTTTAGTTCAACATTTTATTGGAACAGGAATGAGTAACTAAAGTAATGTAAAGAGACTTTGTGGGCAACTGTGACCTAACATACATTACTTTGCGGACATCCTTTACTTTGTTTCTTTTAAAAAGTGGTGAATTGGATATAAATGAGGTTCACCAATAGTTAGGGTGTGGTTCTGCATCAAAAATGTTATGTCACAGATTGGCAACACCATTTATTTCATGACTTTTCTTCATCTTATTATTTTCCAATATAATGAAATATAGGGTCAAAGTTTGGTTGGTACATTTTGACACCCACTTTGTCTGCTCCCAGTTGATTCAGCAAGCTTGCCGGATCAGTGCAGGGGATACTGTCTTTATCCTCAGGATGCTGAATTCAACTGGTAACAGAAAACGTGGGGTCACAAAATTGACCAACCCTCAAAGTAGTTGAAAGCGCCTTAGAGCTCAATGCTTATTTTTCGTGGATCGAAACACAGCCACAATCTAAATCGAGTCGGTGATAACACTAGTGATCAACTGCTCACCCCGGAAAACTACGCCAACGATGTGCGAAGCCCAGTGTGAGCAATGATCTATTACGAAAGTTTTAGTTAAATTTACTCACTATTCGTATCCTCTACAGCTGCATTGAACTCTTATCTAATTTTAATTCCACAGCAACCAGTAGCATATTACTATCTCTATACTGCTTTTCTGGTTTACAGAAAGTCTTCCCATGTACAACCGTATTGGCCTAGAATTCCCGTCCTCTACCGTCGCGCAAGGTCTGAAGTTAGACTTTAACGCCTGGTTCCCTGAAACCATTTCACAATTGACAGTCTAGCCAATGAGCGATCCCCCGAACGCATAACCACGTGTCAAGCCGTTCGATCACTTTGATTCCACTGGACGACTTTTACGGCTTTGAGAAGCAAATTTATATTCGTTGGATTTTTGACATGAAGAGTAAAAACTCTGCGTGAATAGGGTGAATATTCGGACTCAGATAGTCTCAGGTATTATAGATTCCGTTTCGAGGGCTAAATGCTTTCAAATATAGGGTTTTTTTAAAGGGGGATCTTGTTTGCTTGCTGCGGGCACTTTTTTTACCCTCACCTATTCAATTGGTACGGAAAGAAATACTAAAGCATTTTGAATACCTTTTTCCCAGACTTCGCGCTGCGCGCTCGAGTCTGGTTCTGAACGGACTAGATAACACCTTGCTGGCAATAACAATAACACCGAATTAAATACTTTGGCTTCAACATGAACCGCGGCCTTATTTACAACACAAGAGTCGGAGACGAGGCCACGACGCATTTGCGTGTCAATCTCCTCACAAGGATCGCAGGAACTGGACGGGGTGCATCTTTCGACGCTTTACATACTTCGACTTTTGCTTTGGCATACTCAACTGCTGGATACGCTGCACCAGTATGGAGTCACAGTGTACACTCACGCAAGGACCAGAGAATTACACGGAATCATTTTGCTACCCAATCTATGACACTGCAGTAGCAGCATCCCTATCGATCATCCTGGATCAATGGCAGATGACCTTAGCAATGGTCATCCTCTACCTTGACCCTAAAGTAGTTTGTAGACAGCCCATCTTGAAAGCCCAAAGCCTGTGACCTTGATAGGAAAGTATGGCCATGACCATAAAACGGCATTTTTTGCTCTATATCTTTGGCAAGAAACCCATTTGAGCCTGAATGCTTAGAATATCAATAAGAAGAATGTGGTCTTTCATATAAAATCTAAACAACATCTAGGTAAATCAGAGGGATCCTAAAGACAATCGGAGCACACACCTTTAATACCTAGACTTTGCATTGCAACAAATTAATATTAAAGGCCGACTCAGAGATTTCCTGAGGAGGGCGCCCTCAATTTCCAAAAAAATCGTGTTTTTTGCATGTACATAATGCTTGTCCATATACTAGACACTGTGTGAAATTGCTAAGCTTAAATCGAATTCCTTCATATAGAAATCACAACTTTGTTATAAAATTCCGGATCCGGAATTTTTGTTATACACAGTATCCTGTGGGACGTAAGACTTCACATTAATGTTTACTGCATCAAAACGAAAAATCTGATTCATCTCAAATTTTGGAATTGTGCATTTTAGGTAACTATCTTTCGTTCTAGTTGCCTATTTTTCATTATTACACAAAAAATAATATTTCGAAATCTCTGAGTCAGACTTTAATTTCATTGCGATTAAATGATAATAAAAATATATGGATAAAATAAAAATAGGTAACTCTGTATTTAAAAGAAAATCAATAGTTATCGTTCCCTATTTGGGTATATAACAATAATACACTAAAATTAGTCGAAAAAATAGCTTTCCATTCATACCATAAAAATAAGACCCGTTTACGACGCGATTGCATAGCAAGCCGAACACAACAGGTAATACTAGGCTGGACTAGGCATTCGTTGTGTTGTTTCAAGCGTAGACTTCCTTCCGGCCGGAATGTTTTTTGCAGGTAGGCCCGGAAAGTATTTCCCACCGTGTAGTCTGTGTCACAGACTGCGAAAGATATTATCTAAATTGATACTGCGTGAGAGACTAACGTTTTCAGTCCGCCATAGAGAATGTGTGTAAATGAAACTAAATCTCAAATATCTCCGGAAAACAAAGGGGTTCTATCTATGGATATTTTTGCATCAGAGGGTTCGTTACTATGTTTTGTTTTGAATATGTATCGTAATTGGGTCTGAAACTATAGAACCTAGCGAGAAAATTTTATCGGGTACTTCAGTGCTCGCAGACACGGAAAAGTGAACACGCAATTGCTACCATCGCATCCATTTTTCCCACAATGACTTTTGGATATTGTTCCAGTCCTGGGAATTTTTAAACACTGGTTTCAATTTACGCCAATTTTTTTTTTAATTTTAGAAACAGGATTACATACTTACCGGAACGCTGTAGGCAGTAGTCTAATAGACCAATTTTTTGGCAAGTCGTTCTGGACATAACACATTGCTTCAATGCGTTGTAAAAAACGATAGGAATTTCGTTAATTTAATTTATTTTAGCATAATATAATCTTATATAAATACTCCAAGTTAAAACTATGAGGGTCAACAATACATACACAAAATGGGGATCAAATGCATGATAATGGTAAACTGATTGTATACGAAACTAGAGAAATCGACAGGTTTACCCATCCAAATGTGTGACAAATCACAATACTGCACTGAAGTATACAAACATCGACTGCTCATGAAGAAAAATGATGCAAAATAACTACCCGAGGTGACTGGAGTCCGTGGCCTACTATTTTTTTTCGCGCGACTAAAGGATTTTGCCCATTTACGAATATAGAGGCAAGTTAAAGGGGATTAGCAGCGATAATGCGAGAGAATCGAAAAATGTGGAAATGCATTGGTTTTTAACTTATAAATCAGGATAATTGTTTACCACGCATTCCATAATAACTGCTTTAATTAATGCAAACAAATTTTTTTCAACAAACAACCAAATAGTGAAAAAATGAAGTATTTGAGGAAATTTGTCATACATCCTCTCGGAAATAAACATAACAGCGATGGCGTGGTTGATTGTGGTCTACATTAGTACAGAATTAAAAAAAAAAAGGATCAGGTCTTTTCATTGACAAAGACCCTGGAAGTATGTTTCCAGAAGCCTCAGTGTGGACCTGATTGTAATAACTGCTAATTGACAACAAGCACTCTTTGCATGCCGGCAAACTGAATGCATTTGTATTTGGTTCCAAAAAATCAGTTAAAAATGTCACCGAATTTTCCAAATCATCTTTAATGGCCAAAAAGTACATCTCAAAAAGTATTAATATATGGGGGTGACTCTTGATCAAACCCTTCAGGTGATTCTATGGTTAATCATCATTAACAAGGTGACTGGAAAACATCAAGTTTTTATATAGACACTCTCAGTATTTTAATCGTAAACCTCAGTTCGGCTGATTACAGTGTTTCATTTTGACAAATGTGGCTCCGAAAATGGACAAGCTATAAAAATCTAGGAGTGTCCACCACAGGCGGATACAGGTGCCTATTTCCGTAACCGCCGATATATATAACACAAAAAGCTAGATTCTATGACAAGCGTTTCTCTCATATAACAAATTACTCTATTTGGTACTTCTACCTATTACCAGTTCTTCAGTGCTAGATGTAAATATCAACTACGACGGTCGAAAAACGGTATGTCAACAACCCTTTCGAAGCAAGCTCTGACATGGGCGCAGACATCTTGGACCAGTAAACTTGTCGCGCCCAGAGGGCAGCAGACAGGGATGTGATACAGCAATAAAAAAAGGCTAATTTGACGGTAACATCCCGCCCCCCTAATTGGTATGTTTCAGACATTACAATTAACCTAAACTATAATTTATCTTGACATTTTCCTAACATGTAAGAATAATACAACTTTGGCAAAGATCTGGCAAAAATGGGCAATCACGATCACGCTAATTACCAAAAGGCATTTATATTAATTGAATTTATTAACATGGTGAAAAAGCATAAATAAAAAACCCAGGCAACGACCAAAAAACACACAACGATCAACGTTAGCGTGGGTCAAAGCAGGGTACACATCACTTTACGGATACAATTTACAAACTTTAAAACATTAAAATGACATATAATTATAAAACCCCTAAAGGTGTGATCAGAGGGGACCAGCTTAAGCAAAATCAGATGAGAGCATATTACAATTTTAATAATGAGATTCACCCCACAAGGTTTCATTTTACTATTCCATATTGGCATATGAGCATAATAGAGCAATCTTGGGAAAAAAAAAATTTATCTGTGGGCAACGGATTTGGCAAGGGAATCTCGTAAATTTAAAAATTGATCGAAGATGAATTTATTATCTTTGTTATCAATCCCCTAGAGCCTACTTCAAAGCAAACAAGGTTTGTGGTGATACCTCTGAATTAAGACCTAAAACTAGACTGCCGATTTGTTGCCACTGAAGTCATTGAGCTTTTTCGTATTTCTGTTCAAAAGGAACACGTTAGCTCAACTATCAACGCTTTGCCAGTAGACTCGTTAATCAAGAACAGATTCGGGACGTTGATAGTTGGAAGAAGGCTATGTGGGATTGTTACTGCCAGATGGGCAGCATTCCCTTGATATTCACCATACATTTAAACATTAGTGTTAACATTACAAATGAGTTTAACAAGAAACAATGTAATGAAGAACTGAGTCATGCCGCCAAGGTTAACGGCCTTGTTAAGAGAACGAGCAGGAATTGAGAAAATGAGCTAACGTTTTCAGTGCTCTTACCAATTTGGCACTCTGGTGTTGCGTTATTTTCCCCGCATTTCAAATTGGAAAAGCGTGGCAAAAAATCAATCGTAGCACGAACTGACCAAAGGAAAGGGCACCCCCTTGGTAAATCATAAATAATAGAGCGCCATGTTGAGGTCAGACTGTTCGGCATCAATTAGATCAAACAGCCCCCCCTGCTGAACAAGTGGAAGGATATAGTTTTTCAAATAGTCACTACGACCATGGTTCAGAACAGTTGAAAACATTTTTACCTTAGGCCATGGATTAGCTCAATGATGGTAGAATCTCATGGGCCGCCTGATAAAAATATTATACATGGTTCTGGATACAATGGCGAGGGCAATTTTTTCTTAGAGCATTTGGACTCACGATGAAGTTTAGTTTTGAGGACATGTTTAACACGCTCATCGGCGAGAACCATAGCCCTCCCGTACGCAAGAGTGTGACCCTCAAGTAGTTTCAGAAAAAGGCGTTTCATATTGAGGCCAGTCGGGCTAAAGAAGAACAGCAGGGGTTGGACCGGTGGGTCTCATGCGAAGCCATGACTTAATAGCATTGGTATTGAAACGTGGTCAAAAGACATAAGCTTGAGATCAGTTGCTCATGGGTCATAAGTAGGAATAGTATAGATGGAATAGAGTAACTCATGTAGATTTCTAAGTTTAAAATCATGCGAACCAAGGAATTTTTCTATTAAGCATCATGCTACAACACTTGATTATAAGTTCAAAATGATCCCAGCGGTTTATTCTGAAAAAATAATTAAACACCTAAAAAACTTTTCTGGAGCATCTTTAACAGATTTTAGGGTGTTTTCGCCATTGAGAATCCATTTGCTTAGGATTGCAAAAACAGCAACACGCTTGAGTGCCATTTTTTTGTTAGACACTCACACTAGTGCACCAGAATCGTACTCATTTGGCACGCTTTAACAGCAAATCTCCCAAAGGTAATTTTTGACTTCCAAAAACTGTGCTATCGGCAATAGGCCTTTCCAAAAGTTAGCACTTTCCAAAGTAAACGCCCCCCCCCCACCCATTTGCCTACTAAACATGATTAGCATGAATCGTAATAATGTCTGGAAAAGATTCATGAACCCACAGTGTAATCACTGCCAATAAACATGAATAAATGACAGACACCTTGGTGATCCCTGAATGAAATGCTACATAATTTAGTGACAAATAAGCGAAATAGCACCAAAACAACTCCCCAAGTAAACTGAGAACCATTTGTGTTTTGCCAAAGACTGAAAAAACCTAAACCATGCATTACCCCATAAGGTTGGTCCTCTATGATGGAAACAATCTCCCATACTTGAAATGAGTGGTCTTGCCTGTTCATAGTCCAAAATTGCAATACCAAGTGGTTTACATGAGCTGAAAGTATTTCAATATTGTCTATAAGCACTTTGATACTGATGTCACACTACAGTGCGATGGTTGATAATTTAAAGCTATCATTGTTTCCAGTATAAACATTTGCAGTTTTGTAGAATTTCACTCTTCAAATTGTTCTGTGTCGAGTAGCAGGCCACTGTCCACCAATATATACATTTAGTATCATTCTGCGTTTAATAACTAAACACAACTTGCCGGTATGACCCCAAATTGGAATTCTGTGAATTAGTTTGAAACTAAAGGAAAAACAATAACCAAATGCCCAATGAATCTTGGAGGTAAAAAAGGAGGAAAAAGATGTCTACGCTTAACGCTCCCTCAATGGGTACCTCCACATTTTCCCGTTCTAACCTCCTCAACGGTCTTGCCTCTCTACCCGAAACCTTCACCCTACTTCCTAATTCTGCCATCCGTCGTATCCATCCTACTATTCCATCCACTTATTTCCCTTCTATTTTTTATTTGGTCACCTAACTACGACCTTCTCACACCCGCTATCTCTTTTGCTCCCCCTCAACCCTCCCCTTGCCGCCCTTTCCCTCCCCTCCCCGTCAGACTGCACTTGCCCTTTTCAAACCCCCTACCTCGCACTACTTCAACCTTTATTTCTACCGTTGTCACCCATATCTACCCCTACCCGTCCTCCCCTCCCCCATCTGCCTCATGTCCATACGCCCGATTTCCCCCCTCCATTCCTCCCCGCCTTAAACATTTACCCCCTGCCACTCCCAGTACAATTTTATCCCACCATTAGTTTCGCCAAGCTCCTTTCTGACTCCATTCTCTTCTCAATCCACCCCTTTCTCACCCTCTTCAGACCTTAATTCCCTATCCTGGTACCCAACCCTACTTCTTGCCAGCCCCCTCTCTCTTTACCCTCCAATCCAACTCCCCCTTCCCAACCAGACTCACCCTTTCACCGCTCGGGCCTCCAACTTCACGCGCCGAGTACCTACTCACACCTCAACGTTCGACCATCCTCTACCCCTTACATCTCCATTCCCTAACCCCCCGCTTTCTTTCCAATCTTCCCACGCCATAAACTTCAACCCCCCTCCACCTCTCAACACCCCTCTTTACTCCCTTCTTATTCCCTACACCCAAGTCCTCATCCTTCTTGTTTGTGATTGTTCCACTTCCAATTACGAATCTCTGCAATTTCCCATTATCCACTCCATCCTTCGACGGCTTCTATCTACCTCCCCCTATCAAGAGCGCTCCCCCATTTCCCCCTGGTCCTCTGCTTACTCCCACACCCGTCAGCGGTGCTTTCATTTTCCCTCTCTTTTATCCGGAACACGCCCCAAACCGCCCGCCCGCTCCCCATCACTTATCTTCTCCTTGATCCCATCTGTCACTACTCCCACCTTTTCCCTCACGCTCATATGCCCCTATCCCTACCACCTACCTACCCTCTTTTTTCTTTCCCCCCTGCAATCTCAGCACCTGCTCCTCAGACTCCCCCCAAACCTCAGCCACTCCCACAGCGTTACACCTACCACCCCCTTCCACCCCGTACCCACCTCCATCTCCCCCTGTCCCACTTGCTTACCCCGCCAACTTCTCCCCGTTGCTGTATCATACCTGTAACCTTTTTTATTATCGAAAAGCTTCCTTTCCCTCCATTTTGGCATGCCTTTCTCTTACCCCTGTCCCCACTCCTCATTACTGCTCATTCCTCCTGTGCCTTCCTTCCCGCTTTGTCCTACCGTATTTCCTCCCCCCCTACTCACGATTCTCATCTAGCCCCTTCCACCCCATCTAACCGCTGCCCCCATCACCCAAGTTCCCCCTCTAATCACCCCCCATCGCAGTACCGTTCCGTAACTTCCACCCTACCTCTCTTTCTCCGGGACTTCATACTTCCTACCGCCCCCCCGCTCTCTTCCTCTCTACCTATTCTCCTGACCCATATTCTTTCTCGTCAGGCCTCACTCCTCAAATTCCGCCCTAATCCACGCTCCCCCCACTCACATCCCCCCCCCACAACCTCCTTCTCTCCCCCCCCACCCCTTCTTACCACTCCAGCCAACACCCCCTTCATCTCTCCACCGTACCTCTTACACCCCTACAACCAAGAAAATGACCCATGCCCCGTATCTTTCTCCATCATCATCTTCCCGACTCCATTCAATCAGATCACCTACTTATCCCACCATGAATGCGATTCCCACCTGTCAGCTCCTACCACACTGCCTTTCCAACACCGCATTCTTCTCTAGACCTTCTTTTCCACATTACCCTCCATTTAAGCGCCACACTCCCCACACGCTTCTTCATTCTCTTCCACCCCCCCGCATACCCCTCTTCCCCCACCACACCCTCTTTTTCTTTCTCCACTCCACGAACCCCTCTTATGAAATCGCGCCAACCTTCTCTCCCCTCTCCCCTCCCTCTGACCTCCCACCCGTCCCGTCTACCCCTCCGAGTTAAACCGTTCCACCTTCCCCCCCCCTCTTCGATATTCCCCCCCCCCTGGTTCCATCCTACCACCACTCCATCATCAAAACTATACAATCTCTCCGACCGTGTGTCCCTAGCCGTCCTTCTCAGTTATCTCTGTTTCCTATATTGGCCCCCCGCCTCGTTCTAAACATTCCCAAACTCTTAGCTCTCATAGACTAATCTCCCTCCTTTTCCATCTATCCGCCTCCCCCCCAATCGCGTCCCCCACCTTCCCCATCTTGCCCCACCAACGCTTCCTTACCCACTAGACTCCCGTGCCCCCCTGCGCTCACTCCACACTCACCGAGTTCACTTCTTCCTCTTGATATGCATCAACTGCCAATCCACCCTTTCACCCGCCCCCTCACACATATCAAACTTCCCGGCCCCCCCTCCCCCCTATCTCTCAATACTACACCTTTTATACCAGCACCTAACCCCTAAAAGTCACTCCAAATATATCCCATCCCCCATCCTCTCTTGCTCCGATCCGACATACTACCTGCCGCTACCCATCTCGCTATCTAATGCTTACTCACAACTCTCCCTCCTCACTCCCCAACAGTCTCCCTAAAGCCACCCCTTCCATTCTTTTTGTATCCCCATACGTTATGTCATTTCAACTGTCCATATCCCGCCTCTGCTTAACTCTCCCTCGTGACTTTCTTCCTGCCTACCCACCTCACACTCTTTCTCCTGCTCACCGACTAAACTCTCAGCTTATTAATTCCCCTAACCCAAATTTAGTTTCGCCACCTTAGAACTTCTACTTCGCCCATACCCATATCTCTCCTTATCTCTCCTCTCCTAGGCTTACCAAATAGTGTCATACAAGAATGTTGTCTCCTACATGATGAGGGAAAAACACTTCCCTAAGCAAAGGGGCACACCCATATTTCAATGGCTGCACACATGTCCCTGCTGTTTAAGCTACGCTGCTGACTTGTGACCGCGTAAAGGAGAGGGGATAGCCCTCAACCTAAATGAAAAGAGGCATTTTCATGGTGGTTTTAATAGGGCAAACACGCAGGTTTGTCAATACCAGTATGGCTTCAACACAGTTATCAAGTTCCCCCCCATGTAGGTGACTCAATATGTTCAGTTGAGTTCACATGAAGTTCTGGGGCCAAACAAACAGTTTTTTGATGTGGTTCAGCAATCTTCTCAAAGTATGCATTATACAATATGCGTAGAGAACACATTTAAAATGTCACTTTGAACTAATTCAAAATATTCTGAAACAGTTTTACTATATAAATAGCATTTAAAGCCTCTTTAGATGGCATGTGTGCTTTCCAATTTCGGCTATAAATGCAGAATAATTTCTAGTCCAGCATTCTGAAAGCCACAATCTTCGTACGAAGTCATGATGCAATAGGGTGCTTGTAGACACATAAACCCTTCCACTGTCAAAAATGTGTTACCACTGGTCAGTTGTCTAAACTACAGTCTATGTGTTTCTTGTAGTGTTAGGTGTTTCTTGTAGTGTCTAGGTGGTTTGTAGTGTCTAGGTGTTTCTTGTAGGTCTAGGTGTTCTCGTAGTTTCTAGGTGTTTTTGTAGTGTATGTCCAGTAACTTGACGAAACGAGAGTAGCTATTTTCGCCTTGGGCTGTAACTTCTATTGTTACATCTGGTCAAATTGTAAACATCTATGTTACTCTGTCAATTGAACTTCTATGGTTACACCTTCTTAGTAAACATCTTGAGGGGTGACTATTATGTGTCCACTATCATGGTTCTCTTGCCATTTTTGAAAATATGTGAAATGCTGGGACTTTATTTCTTGAAGACTTGAAGTGTTCGGACTGACTTGATGATTCCTACTTTCTCAATGGTTATTCTGAAACTGCATATATATTCTAATAGCTGAAGTCTTTGGTAATTCACCTTTTAGGAAATGTACCTTTATGTTAGTATGTTTTCTTGCTACTCAGATTCTGTTCCAAAAGTAGCAGAGTTTGTTACTGTCTTGTAGACTGATTTTGGTTTTATTGTGCACTTCTGACAAGACACTGGTTCCCAATGTTGACTTGGTAAACTCTCCCCATGAGCCACGCGCTTCTGGGAGGTGTGTTGTAGGACTATAAGACAATATCTCCAAACTTGTATATTCCTGTTGGTTGCAGGCCATAGTCTCTTTTGCAGCATTGGTAGGACTCCTAACTACAGCGCTTCCAAAAGATATCAGCTAGATATTGTAGCTCTGTCGCCCACGTCTCTTAGTGTAAGCATCCCTGTCACTGAAGCTTCCTGGTGGTGGGGTTACATTAGAGTTCAGGCGAAGCAAGTCATTTGGGGAATGACATTAAGATCTGCTGGATCACTAGATATTTAGTTAGAGTTACTATTAATGACCGCTTCAAAATCACCACAAAGAATGTATGAGCTGTTCACCTAGACATGTTCTCAGGTGTTGTTCTGTCATGCTGGATTCAAGATTTTTCTCACTGTTCTTATTTGGCGTGTCAGAGCCTCCTGATATGACGCCGCTGGAGGATTGAATTTCCAGGACATCCCGTCATCTGCTGCAAATCTCGGAATGGAAATCCTGTCTCACTTTGAAATGCTGGTTCTAGTTCCTTATTTGCACCAACCAAATTGGTGCCATTATCTGAGTAGATCAATTTTACTGGTCCCCGCCTACTAATGAAGAGGCGGAGTGGCGTTTTTGATGCAGGAACTGCTGTCCAAGCTTGTCGCTACTTCCAGATGCACTGCACGGCTTTAAGCATGTAAATAATACACCTACCGCGTTCTAAGATGTTTGTCCGCTTAATCTGAAAACGGGCCGAAATAATCACGCCTGTACGTTGAATGGTGGTTCATCTGCTTGGAGGCGGTTAGCTGGTAGACAGCCATTTTGTGTGCTGATGTAGCTTGGATCTGTCTGCATATTACACATGTACGAAACTACGCTCTTTATGGCAAACCCCTGCTATGATTGACCAGTACTTATGACTGAGTTCAGCTAACACATGGTCTCTTCCTTGATGCCTCAAGAGTTTTATGTGTGTGTCTAATAATCAGATTAGGAGAAATGGTGATCTTGGGAGAAGTATGGGTTGCAGTTTGGCTTGTTCAGGAATGATTGCATGGCGGAGTCTGCCACCTACTCGCAGCAGCTCGTCACTCATTATGGGTCCAGATTTGACCAGTGCAGATCCCCTTTTAGACTCTGTTTGTCATTGGTTTTCAAGAATGGACCTTGGGAAATGGCTTGTCTTTGTAGTATTAAGTACGCATTTCTGCATCATCTAGTTCCCTGTGAAAGTGACTCCTGTTCTTGCCAACTGTTCTTGTTCTGTCTTCTTTGACTTCTTCAACAAAAAAATTCTGAACATGAGCCCCCACCAAGCGATGCTCTCTTCCGCTTGAACCAATCACGTAATAGTGGATAATGGCTTGTAGCTTCTGTAACTTCGGTTGCTCGTGTAGCATACACTTCGTGCGTAGTTCAGTGTTTGTATGCCTGCTGTTTTCTTTGTTGTGAGTTTTCTTGGTGCGAGGCCACTCTTCTTCTGGCTGACTGAGAAACTCTGGTCCATTTAACCAATCTGACTTAGTGGTAACCTCTGCACGCAATCCGCGTGAAGCATGATCAGCGGAGTCAATATTTGTTGGACATATTTCAACAGTTGTATTCAGGACCCATCTCTGATAATTGCGATTCTATGGCTACAAAGACCGAGATCTAGCTCTTCACGGTGTATGTATTTGGGATAGGTTATGCCTTAACGTCCAGAATACAGACCTGTCAATATCCATGTCTAGCTCTTTCATCAGTACCCATCTTGTTTGACAGCCAAGGTAGCAGCCATGAGTCCATTTTTGTACTATAGTATGGGTTCAATGGTGCTTTACTCTTGCCTTTTGGTCACAAAGGCACAATGGGTTTGTGGTCCACGTTTTCATACCGCGAATAAGACAACGTTACCATAGCCATCTTGGCTGGCATCGGCAAAGGATAAGTTGAATATCGACTACCTGGCAAGTCCTTAGGTTTGGAACACCTTCGAACTCACCTCTTCAAGTTTTTGGTAGGATCTTGTGCCACCTTGCCACTGCACATCTTGATATGGGGGGACAGGGCTCATCATAACCTATTTTCTTTACAAAGTCCCTGCAGTATATCTTGCTTCCATTACATATGGAGCAGTGGGTCCAATGGGGTAATAGATTTTGCTCATGGACTGACAACATGGTTTCTTCTGGTGGGTGGGATCCACCTCTTTCAAACGTGACCCTATTTGGTCATGTTGAACATTCCATAGAATGCCTAGAGTTCTTTCTGTTAGGCAGATCTTCACAGACAGATTGATATCTGCACTTTCTGAGCACAGGTCATTCACAGATCTGACCTATGACTTTCTGTGTGCTCACGAATGGTTAGGTTAAATCCCTTCAGAGCAATTTCTGTTTCCCTCTTGCTAATTCACACCTTCTTCTTCATCTTTAAGCGACTCACAAACGTCATCAACATAGAAGTCGTGTGACTGACTTCACAACCTCGATCATACTTGTCTTGGTGTCTTCTGCGCATTTCCTCAATGACCTAATTGGCAACCGGGCGATGATGTGCCTCCAAACACATGGCACTTTCATGCGGTCGTCTGTTATTCTTGATCTGTCCCCATTTTTCCACAAAGGTAAAGTAGCAGTCACAATCTTCTGGTTTTACCTTCCCACTTGTAAAACATGGGACTCTACATCGGCCATAAGGCCACTGTTCCTTCTCCAAAGTAGCAAAACACCGGTCTCAGAGACAATGGGTCATGTTCGGGCCCTGGAGGTTAGTTGTTCCTTTAGAGACTCGCTTCAAATTCCAAACTGGCGTGAGGACTACTCGAATGATTTATATGGATGCTGGACAGCGTGATGAGGGATGTACCACACTCGCTCGTTCGTGTCGATCCAACTCATCTCGGGGTACCTTCTCTGCATATCCTTTCATCTCCAGCTTCCTCATGAAATCGGTGTTTACGTGACTCATGACAGGTCTTAATCTTACGCAAACGTCTTTCAGGTGTGTGCGAACCTGACTGCTTGCGTACGGGTGTTTGGCATTGTACGCATCATTTTTGAAGGGAGTGGTGATTGGTAGTGGTAATCATTGTTTTATTCGTTCCATCCATCCTTCCATTATCTCAGGAAGCGCCTTATATTCAACTGTACATCTTCCTTTCATCACTTAGTTTCTCAGTGAAATCATGATTCACATAGGCCAGAAAATTATTTTCTAAGTTCTCACTACTGGTCTGGATTCATGGTCTACCTGCCAAAGTGTGCCATGCTCACTCGATTCTGGGCAATTTCCAGAAATTCCATACACTACCCATCCTCGTGGGGTTAAGATGGCGTAAGGCTCTCTCTTGTTCAACAGTGACGGTCAATTAGTGGGAGAGTCGCTCCGGGCACATTAATTCCAATTATTATGGAACTTTGGGTATTCCATTACGTGCACGGGAAATCTGGGCAATTGAATTTACACTTCAAATGTGTCATTCAATTCAGGTCATTCTTGTGTCGGAATGTATTTGAGTGTGACTGGTATTCCATCTTTCACGTAACTCTGAGGTAGGTCTATAAGCCGACACAATCCACACTACCCACTTGTAGGTTGTCCAACACAAAACTTCAGTGTCTACGTTTTCAGAGTCATGTACTAATAAGAGCTTTCTCTGTGTGGTCTATTTTCGAAGCGTCGCATATTTCAGGATCAATGAAAACAGCTCCGCAACCACTGTCCAGGAACGCTTAAGTTTGTAAACACTCATCACTGCACTGGCTATTTATTGAGACTGGGATAATCAGGGGGGATTTAGAGGGGGGGCGCCACCCCCTCTATTTTTTGCAGTGAGACAGGGCCCGGGCGCCGCCAAGAGCGATGACGCAAACCTATAGATCATATAAAAAATGACTTTTTAACGCAAGGACCGCCATGTAAGATATCTAAGAATAACGTGCGGGCATCTGCGGTCGTGAGATCTAGTTTTGGTGGGCGACCAATGCAATTTGGCGCCCCCTCTATTGGAAAAATCCTGGATCCGCCCTGTTAAAGCCAGTAGGGGTTGGTTGGACTGTGCTCATTTTTTCCGTCCCACCGCAGCTTGTGTTCACTTTGGTTTGTTCCCCTTTCTGCTTTCACATTTGATCAGTTGATTTTCTGGCTTATTCTTCGCCATGGTTTTTTGTCTTCATCATGGGATTGTGGGATGGCTCCTTCCACAGTGTCACACTTTGCCATAATCAGGTGAGGGCAATTCCGCCTGTTGTGTCTGTTTGGAGACACAAAGCATAAAACTGTTCTTGAAACAGAATTCTGTGTTGGTCTTACGTGTCTGTTTTCCTATGCAGCACATTCAGGCATTCATATCAGCAACGTCATGTTACGCACCGATGAGCTAACACCACAGATACAGAGTCACTGTCGATACTGGCTTGTCTGTTGACTATGCTTTGTTTGTAAGTTCAAATGTGCATTAATTTTTGGACCATCTGGGATGTGACCTCCCCCTTGCGGGTACTACTAGGTTACCGTTGTGGCTTGTCGTATTTGTCTCGCATTAGCTACCTGGTTGTTTGTGCCCCTCCATTCCCCAGTGCCTTGTCATACCGCCACCTCCGGGTTTGCCGAAACAAATATGTGCAGGCGGTTTACAAAGGAAACAAGCGTTTTGCACTTTCACTGTTCTTGTTCCCTTCGTCCTCTATTTCGTACACTTTATTCCTCCTAGATCCTCAGTGCTGATTGTTTTCTCACAAGAAGAAGTGAAGGGTGCTGCTGTGATTTAGCTAGTTAATGCTTCAATGCTGCCATCATGTTGAGAATTCTGTGGGAATAGTGAATGAAAACTGTTAAGGCTGTTGGATGTTCTTTCACGTCTGACAAATTCCTGCGCCCTTCTGTATTTAACACCGCTTGGGCAACTTGGATATTGCGTATCGCTTAGAACAATGTTTGCTTTGCATTACCCTTCTTGTGATTTACATATGTAAACAACTGCTCACTAGTGCCTTTGCCTCTCAGTGGTATACTGACATACGTAGTTTAACTTATCTCGGTCATCTGTGGTCTTCTCCTCCACGCCACAATTCAAATGACTTCATAAAGGGTATACTTCAATGGATCCCCACTGAAAGGCATAATATTTGTTCTGGCATGAGGCAGTATGTGTTGTTTTATTAAAAACAGGATGTGTAAGTGTAGTCAAGTCATTTGCAGGTTGTTCGATGGTTGAAGTTGTTGACTATTCAGTTGGAACGGTGTCTGGTGGTGGATGTTGATCGATTGTTTGGTTGACTGTACTATGGAGGAGGTAAGCTTTGATGCGTTTGCTCTGCGGGTGCTCTCTCACCTGATGCACAGGTTGTTCTGTCTTTCATATGACTCTGAGGTGTCTGTGCTGTGTCTTGTTGCAAAATTCACCATAGACTTCTGTTGTTGTGCTATAGGATGTTGTTCTATCTATCTTTTTCATCTCAGGATTTTCCTTCATCAGCTTGCGGTTCTGCATGCTTACACTAAATGCTGTAGCTGCTGGTTGAAAATCTGAAGCGGTGGCTTTAATGCATATGATTGGCTCAAATTGTGATGCCTTTGTGTATCTTATCATGTGTCACCTTCTGTGTATCACCAGATGAAACATGGTTGTGGTTTATGGTCGATTTTATCTTTTCCAAAGGGTTCTACTGGGTCAAATGCCAATAAATCTGATTTGTTGTGTTCTTCACAACAGATTTATCTGCTTCTGGTTCTAGGGTTCTTGCTTTTACTTCTGTTTTCTGTTTTTCTTTATCATACATCACTTGTTTTGTCACCGACAAAGATGCAGTTGGGTTTTCTAGTGGTGTTTCTTTCTTACTGCAGGTTCTGTAGGTTCAATTGGGGTTTCTCTATTGGTTCTGTGCCTTGGCATATATGGGACCCTGGTTTATGTTTACTCGGCTCTATTACTGTGTCTTGAAGCTGCAGTTCAGTTTAGGTGTATAAGGAGCAAGCGGCGGTGGAGCCTGTACTACATGGTTGTCGGTGACATGTTGTATCTATACCCATTCTCGGACTTTGTCAGGAATGGGATCTATCTCTTTTATGTTCATATTCTTCATAAAACTGCCAATTCTGCTTCTTGAACTTGCAATTCTGGTCTATCATCTCCACTTCTCTCTTGACGCAATTAACTCCCTTTCATCAAGTTCTTGTTTTTCTTTTCAAAGCCTCTCTTTGAGCCAAAAATTCTTGATTTCTTTGCAGCAGGCCTTTAGCCTTGTACTTGTGGTGCTTGAAGAGTTGGGATATATATCCTTCCACTCTTCCTCCTCTAATACTTCTATAATAAATCTTGATCCGTCAATATTATTCTTTGTGATGAAATCAAATTTCAACTTAACTTTCCTTAAATCTATCAATCTGGACCAAGTCCCACACCGTCTAGTATGTTTCCTAATTATAGCACAGCGCCCTCTATAGTTGCCGTGACGTTCGCAGGTCTTGCTCACATGTAGGCCAGGCTTCATGCACATGTACCATTTCTAGACTAGGCTAAGAAAATAACTCAATTTCTACGTCCCAGCATCTATATGCAGCCTAAGTTTCACACTCCCGTATATCTATATACACGCATCCGGTTTGACACATATCCAACACTCACTGAGCAGCCATAGCTGGGGTGCATCTGCTTGAATTCACCCAATGTGCAAAAAAAAGATTAAGTGTATCTTTGAATTATAACTAATCAAGCGTGGTACAAGACTACAAAAGATTTGGGTAGGTTTGGGTTGATGCCCCCCATAATGGCGGATCAATTCTGACCATCATTTGGCTGGTCGATCTGTCTTATCTTCCGGGGACTGTATCTTGAACTAAAATCTATATTTAATAGCATGACACAGTTTTCTACTTAGATGTAGGCTCCTGCTAACTGGAAAAGCTATAAAAATTCTAGGAGTCCACGACCGTCGGAATACAGGTTGCCTATTTTCCGTAACACGCCGATATCTATAACACCAGAAATCTAGATTCTATGACAAGCGTTTCTCGCAATAACAACTTAGGTTTATATTTGGTACTTCTACCTATTACCAAAGGTTTTTTTTTGTCTTCATCTTCTAGGTGTAAATATCAAACTACGACGGTTAGAAAAACTGTACTATGTCACAACCAACCCTTTCCGACAGCTAGCTTCTGACAGGGCGCAAGCACATCTTGCCCAGTAAATTTTCCAGCGCCCGAGGGCGAAGCAGGCATGAAGTTGATAACAGCAATCAATAAAAAGGCTAAATTTGACGGTAACACTATGTTGACCTCGTGGTACTGTGTGGTATTAGTAAGAGTGTCAGCTAACTTCAATATCTTCAAAAATCGAATGATTCGTTTATTACTGCATATGTCACCAGGGGATCAATTAGTCAAGTCACTTTGCGTCCAGTGATGAATCTCTTGCATTCCAAAACAGGAGGTTTGGATAACTCGGACTCAGCCATATGTTTACACAATTCAACTCTGTTGGCACCTCATATCTCAATCAATTTTTTTACTAAATTAGGATTTACATTTTTATCATACTAGAGTCTAGCTGATATAACTTTCAAGTCCATAGGGTTAAAGGTCAGACTGTTAAGTCTTTCTTTTATAATGGTATTACTGAATGGAAATAACTTGCCCTGACTCAATATCAAATGTGTAAGGATAGGGCACGGTTCAAACGTATTGTTTAAAGATCCATCTTACCGTCTTATGGTATGGGGTTGTGGAACATCACTTTTCAAGCAGTTCAGTTTCTGCTAGTTCTGCTTTTTTGCATTATTGTGTCTCGCATCACAGGTTGTTTGCCTCGTCCATTTTCATGACCCCATTTGGAATAAGTGGCCAAATTCAGCCGACTTAATGGTTATCCTGGACTAATTGACCTTGTTGTATTTATACGTATTAAAATAACAAAATTTTGCATTTTGTTTTGTTAATCTGTAATTTTTCTTTTTGTCGCTTATGCCGATTTAATAACAAAAAAAACAGAACATCATGGTCGACAATATCACGCTGACTTAAAATCTGTGGCATTCATCGGGAAAGGCCTTTTTGATTTAAGTCGGAATTTTGATACGCACGTAGAAATTACAAATCAGATTCAAAAAGTACTCCTTGTCTTTTAATACATGGTTCAAGCCAACCACTTGCAGGTTATGTTCGATATCTATGCCAGTAACAAAAATACAAAAATATGAATTTTGATGATTTTTTCGATGTTTCGGATTAGCAAATCGCTGCTTATCCCTTTGTCATTTGATATTTTTGATAAACAAATTGGCAAGGCACACATCGAGATCAGCTGCCACCTCAATGCTCAATCCAATCGCGGCTCTCTCCCACAAATTTCTCAAACTGCTCTAGACATTTTATTTGATTTACGGTATTATTAGCGGTATTTACGGTAACATCGAGTAATTGCTCCAGCACTTCAACAACCAGCTGAAACTCAAAATTCTCCATTTTCAGTCAAAATTCGACGGAAATTGACCAGCGGTGACATATACTATCAAGCAGACGATGTGATCGATGCAGGCTGCCAAAGGTCTAATCGCGAAAAAAATACCATAAAAATGGACTATTTCCCCGTGATGGGGTAATAATTTTTATGTGAATTGTTTTCCCTCCTGTGAAATTTTATGGAACTAGTCTCAAATATTTTATGACACGTGATATAGTATCCTTCAATGAAATGACTGACAGATTTTTTTATGTTATATAATACTGTAGGCCTATATTAGGGCTGTGACTAAGCATATCGTGTACTATTGTCTTCCGTCCCTGAATGTTGTGTATGCTATAGACCAGTTAACATCCTACGTCACTTCTTTTGTTGCCTGCGAATCCATTCCTGCGAATCGTTATGGCCCATAGTATTAAAACTTTAACAGATACAATTGCCCAGTGTGTAACAGTCAGGCCGACCTATTCCAAGATACCAGGCCCTAACATGTTTACAAACATTGCTGTTAACTGGTCTATATTGCTGCGCCGAAATACCGGGCTATGCTGAAACGCCCGGTCTTTCGGCAGATGACCTTGCCGTACGACATGGGAATCTGCCGAAACGCCCGGCGTTTCGGCAATTATTCATGCCGAAAATGCGGGCTACGTCATAACCCTGCCGAATGGCAGGGTTACTTGCCGAAACAATGGGTTATCCCAGTAGTTCGGCACAGAGGGATCCTTATTACAGCGTGCGGTTGTTGGATGTAACTAAGTTCTTATGTCAATTGGCTGTACGGACACATAATGACACGAAATAGGTGTTCAGTTGACTCAGCTCGTATGACAGGCTAAGATTAGCTTTAAACTAATAATTTTAGGGCCCGTTCATTATTTACAAGGGATGGGCCGCAGGAATTGAAAGATGTGTTTGGAAAATTGGCATAACCCCCAATTAACTTTACATAGGCCCTATTTGCAAAAACCCAACCGTGCACATGGCCGTCCCGGCCTCCATCCCCACACACAATTAGGTAGATCATATGATTTAAGGCATATAGGCAGATAGGTGCTTGTTTACTTTACACTGAATAATAAATTTACCAATACCCCCCCCCCCCCTTCCATCAAAAAAAATAAAATCATTAACCTCTTATTTTTCAAGTAGAAACCCGGGGTGAAATTCCCGGCAATATTTGTATCACGCACCCGGGCCCTAATAACCAACCCTAACCTAATTCTTACCCGATCTTAACCTAGGGTCCTATAGGCCCTATAACCCAACCCTAAACCTAACCCGTGTTGCAACCGGCCTAATCAAAATGGGACCTTACAATCATGCATATAAAACGTATACATTGTTTTCCGATTCGGCTACCTTGCTAAACGAATGTTTAGCAGGGGGTCTCATGGGGTCTATGTGGGTGCTTTTTTGCGTTACAACATCGTATTTACGTCCACTCTTTACATAATTCTTGCTTCCAAAATGCCAAAACCCTGATTTTTTAATGAGTTTCATTGTAGAAAATTGTCCATAAAATCAGAAAAAAATATATGCGTAAAAATGGGCTCTAAACACATCAACTAGCACGTTATTTTCCACTTCCTCCTTCTCCTCTGCCGAATGCCCGGTACTTCGGCACTGCCGAAAGTAGGTAAATGCGGCACCGGGTATTTTTCGGCAAGCCGGTATTTTTTCGGCGACAACAACCCTATATAATACCACCCCGACGCTCGCCAGTAGGTGGTGCCCAGCTTTGGCGTCTGTTTATCGGACACAGCCGTTAGCCTAGTGGATAGGGCATCCGCAATAGTGTCGGAAAAGGTCGTTTTCCGTTGTTTCGCTCCGGCGCAATCCTAGAAAAATCCATCTACGGTTGCTTCGGTGCTTGTCTGTTGTTTAAAAATGGTTGCTTTATCACACAGTTGGGTGTGGAAAGAAATCCACCTTTTGGTGGTGAAATGCTCAAAAGCCGCAAACAAGGACCATTTTAGGGGAGTTATATTCGCTTTTAAACCAAAAAAAAGGTCCACTTTTTTCGAAAAAGGTTCCCCAACTTTGTTTTTCGAAGTTCCGCACCCCCCAAGAAGCCTGCGGACGGCCCTGAATGACAACCGAACCCTGACACATTTTGCATAGTGGGCCATTGTCAATTATCTTTCAAAAATCGAGGTTTTTGTGGCGGTTAACACCCCATATGAAATGAAACATCGTTTTTTTTGTTCAAAAATCAATTAATAGTTTGTAAATAAAACCATTCCGGAGTAGTTTTTTTTCCAATGACTTAGGTTGCACACTTTATAGGCAATACGAATATACATTGTTGTGTAGATTTCTCTGTAAACACGACCCTTCAGCCAGGTCCATGAACGTATTATGTTATCATTTCCGAAACGAATTTATTTTCTCATTTATCAATTCGTCAATTCGCTAGAATATGTAAATATTTCTTCACACCTAGGAATGCTTTTGCCTGAAAAAAATGAAGCTGTAAATGACAAACTGACGTCGTCTTGAAACTAGCGCCCTCCTAAACGGCTATTATAATATTCCTTGGTCAAAACTGTTTTCAGTGCTCCTTGAAGACCCATCTAATCAATTTCGGCTTTTAGGGAACCTTGTAATTGGTAAAAATGTGCCTGTGCCCTTTAAGATGGATTAAGTCAGACAAATTTCACGGGGACTAGAAGCAGTAAATTCTCATCAATTCTCTCTTCGTAGTTTAATCTCTTATATACATGCTCTTCAACTGATCTGTCGTTATGTGTTGTGAAATTTTTTTATTAGCAGGTGTCTTATTACGGAATACAGCTCACCACACAATGCTTAGTACAACTATAATATTATCAGGGGTAGGGCGGGTCCAGAAATCCTCCCAATTTCAGACGTCGCCATTGGTTTAACACGTAAAAGCGAAATCTTGACGAAAAATTCTGAATTTTTTATATGTTATCAAGGAATATTTTCTTATTCCAAAACCGTTGGAGTTGAAGAATCAACTCCACTGGAAGGGTTATTTTTGATTTTGTTTTTGGTATTAATAACGAACGAGGACGAGGTCGTATGTAGGTCATGGGAACACCCATGACTGACCCACATCAAAGCACCTAAATTGGTTTGTGGTTTGCACTCAGTATTGCTGTAATTTCTTTTGATATTTTTGGTGAATTGCCATAATGAATGGGGCTTGGCCGCCACCGCCTGAATATTATAGTGACTATGAGGTTGTTTCCTACACTTATAGCTGTGCTAAAAATGCTGCCGCTGCTGATAAGGTGAAATCCAATAAATTTATTGACTGATTGACCCATGCTGATCGATACTGCCAATCCAATAGAGTCACTTATAAGTGATGGAGTTAGGGCAAATAAATAGCATATTACGATAATCTTAAACGTTTACAAAATTATTTACATGTTGATGAATCCATTTTTAAATAATTTAACTCTGGAGTACATAAAAATGGCACGACTTGTTGTTATTCCGTAATGGCTAGTGTAGCCCATACTGACAATGTTCCTGTGCCGGACTCCAATTGATTTAATAATTAATATAAAAATAATAATAATCAGTTTTTATATAGCGCTTAATCGACGTAAAGAGGCTCAAAGCGCTGTTGTAATTATTATTACGCTGCCTTCGAGAAATCGTCGCAATCATTTCGCTTCATTTAGATGGCTGCTCAAGAGAAGACTCACAAGCGCACAAGCCTATCAGCACTTAGATTGTAATATTCCCCATAACAGCTCCCCAGATTTCGCTTGGGTCGACGAGGAAATTTGAGATTAAGTATCTTGCCCAGGGACATAAAGACGTTGACCAGAGTGGAGCTTGAACTCACGATTTAACGGTCTAATGATCACGAGTCCTGCGCTTTTCCACTGGATCACACGTGCTCTCAATGACATTATGTTGTTTTGACGTAAACTTCACAGATTCCGATCGTAAAGTTGTTTCATGGACACCGGCAAGCAGTTCCTGGAGTTCAGAGGCACTAAAATTTAAGAGCCTACAAATAAATTGACAAGGTTAATTGTATGGCGAGGACTGGTGTGGTACTCCGCATAGTACGAATGGCATCTCCCATTCAGAATTCATCAGCAGTCCCATAAGTCAGAAGGATATATTACGTGGTTCTGTTTGTGTGCGATGCCAAATCATTGTCTCTTCCCTGTAAACATTATTTTGCTCGTTGCTCAAGATAAGTATTCGAGATGTCGGAATTCCGTGAGTCTGCTGCTCGTGGGTATATGGTGGTTTTTGCACGTTTCGTGTTGGCTTTCATGAATATGGGAATCAATAAAACCCTAGGTGTTTTCTTAAACTTTTTAATCGAAGATATGAACTCCGACGCCTCAATCGTGGGCTTGTGTTGTAGCATGTTTGGTGGAGTGGGAAATCTCGTAGGTAAGTTCATTACGTAGACATAAATTTAAGAACCACACGCATGCTTGTACGTTTTGTTAACCTTATTACGCTATAAAATGTGCTTACAGATTAAAAGGCTTTCTAAACACCATTTGAAAACATATAGATATTTCACACGTATGTTCACAATTTGGACATGTTATGTTTTAAAAAATGACATAGTATTTAATACCTAGAGACTGCATTGTAGCAGATTTACGAACATTTTGTGCGGTGTTTTTACTATGTTTATGGTCATTATTTTAAAACTGCCCATCTACGTCCGTGTGTATGATGGAATATTGCCAGTAGCAAATATCGTTTTTGTGGCAAGTACAAAACCTCTGCATACGAAATTTGCGTCATCGCGTCACCTACTAAACCTACTAGTTAAATAAATAAATAAACATTATGAATAAAAATGCGATTTAACACTGGCCACATCAACTCCATCCAATAGGACCATTTACGACGATCTGTGGCGGTATAGCAAGCCCAAGACAACAGGTGATATTAGGCGGGATTCTGACGGCTGCAGGACTGGGGATGTGTTGCGTTGGATCAGGCGTACAGTACCTTGCGACAGGAATGTTTATAGCAGGTAAGCAGTGGCATAATACACGAAATAATGTATTATTTATCGCAAGTCGTTCAAGACATAATGCATTGTTTTTACGTTTTAAATAAAGCAGCACATTTTCAGAAAATATGAAATTTCTTCAATTTGCTCGCAAATGATAGTCTAGGCCAATTGAAGAATAGAGATACATTTTACACATAAAAATAACATATACCCAAAAGCAGATAGGGACATAAATAAGAGGCTAAAGACATCCAGGTAATTTGTAGGCTAACTTTTAAGTTTGCCGTAACTTTAATCAACAAATGTCTATTACATGACTATCATAGACTAGTACTCATTGATATTAAAACCACAAAGGTCACAGACCGGACAAACAGGGTGCATGCAGTGAGAATCAACTCTGGCGTGTGTTTTCTTGTGTTACACGCCGTTTCCGTGTCGTCTGCTGAATTAATGTCGCTGGCGACATTGATTATAAAATCGTTCTGTTTACCCATAAGCGCGCTGGTTTGGGCTTAATAATTTCAGGTGAGGGTTAATGTATATAAAAGCTTTATAACCATACAAAAATATCAATTAAAAAAAAATCTAGTGGGCGCACTGTTTTCAAATGTGTCAGTGTCTCTTTAAAATATTTTCGAGCATTTTAGTACAAATTCGCATTGGTGTGCTTATGTACTGAAACAAGGGGCTCGTACGGGGCACAGATGTGGAGGTCATTTATGATACGTTATCCTAGGACTGTTTCGAACAACATAATCAGAAAGTTTATTTGATGCAATTATTACTTTGTACTTTAGTTTTGTTCATTTCACCGGAGGGGTCAACGTTATGTCTTTCATAAATAGACCGCGGGCATATGAGCATACATGACCCTGTACTCTCAGTGTTTTTTTTTTTGGTGTTTTCTTTTCAGGTATAGGACAAGCTTTCACCCAAGTTCCAAGCGTCGAACCTCTATTCTGGTACTTTCCAGAGAAGTTTGCTACAGCCAATGGCATATCACTCGCTGGTGGCGCAGTTGGGATTATTATCTTGCCTCCAGTTTCAGAACACATAATTGAAGCATACGGTTGGCGAAACGCGCTTGGTATTCTGGCAATGTTTAGCCTTAACGCAATTGTTGCTGGCGCGCTTTTGAAAAGACCCATGTTCTTGACAGAAGATGTCCATTTACAAACACCGCTTATGGCAAAGACAGAAAGTGAAGATATGAGCAATAGACAATGTTCATGTTGCGAAAGATGTTCAGAAAAGTATCTGGAAATCTTAGAAACTAAATTAAACACGAGACTCTTCTTTAAAGACCCAGCCTTTACAATTTTTTATAAGTATTTTTTACTAATGGCTCATCCTATACCTCGTGACGGATATTCTTGTTCCACAAGCCATGTCTAAGGGAATTTCTCTTCCAAAAGCCGTTTATCTTCAACAATCGGTGTACGGTTGCCTTCGTCGTTGTATGGGAAAACGGACCTTTAATTGACTGGAAATTGATATCTGCCATAAACCTCTATGTTAGTAAATAGGCTTTATATCATTTTGCTTCATGCTAGATATACTAGCTAAGTCTTACCGTTCTCGCAGTAGTTGCTTCATTGGAGTATGTGTTGGCGGAGGCCGAATCCACTGCGATGGTTATCGCCAAGTCATTGGTTGAAGATAAGCGATACAATCTGTCAGCGATTGATGAACATACTTTTTCACAGGTGTAGGGAATTTGGTTAGCTGGACCTTTCACTGGTGAGATGATGACTAAACCAACCAATTAACTAACTAATTAACTCATTAACAAACGAACGAAATATCTAATATAAATAACCAATCAATAAATCTACCAGTCGTCTGTCCATCAATTCATCCAGCATCCATCCCCCCTATATTTAAAGCAATTATGTTGTAGATATCAATAATAAAATTTATCTGCATTTCTATTCTTGCACTATACAGTTGAAAAGACGGAATAAAAAAATACGAATTAAATTTATTCGTCATTTGTCAGCCATGGTGGCTGCCATCATGCCCAGGCGACAGGAAATTTGGAGCATTAAAATATGGTGAGATATCACATCCAGGAGGGTGGGAAGAGTTAGAGTAATGTTTGGCAACAGTTGATCGTTGTATAGTATATTGCCGAAGTTGGGAATGTTTGTATTAATTGGGGGGGTAGTCATAAGAGAGGCAAATATGGTGCGTTACTCATAATGGCAGAGTTAGATATGGCCAAAGTGGTATGGCGGCTTATGTGATGAATGGGGATGGTTTGAAACCCTACAAAATCGAAGCCTTTTTGTCGAGTTTTAAATGTGGTGAGTTAATTCAAGAGTATTGCAAGAAGAGTTGTGTTTGGTAAACATTGGTTTGTTGTGTTAATACGAAGAAATAAAAAGGAGGTTTTTGTACTGGTCAAGTCTAGGGAGGGTAGTTTAGAGGGATAAATATTGTATGGTGAGTTGTCACTTCACAGTAAGAAAGTATTTTGATTGTAAGCATATATTCATAATTGAAAAAGTAATGTTGGGAAGAAGAGCAAACAAAAAAAATTATGATACTCATGTGTAACTCGCAATTTAAACTCTCGGAAAAACCTGCCCTAATTCAAATGTAAACATTAACACCAGTCCAATAACCCACCAACAATACCCAATTTTAACGTAACTCTTCTAATACTCGAAGGTAAACAACTCACCTATTTTAACGGTGGTCTCAAAATTACTCCCCTTCAAGTACCAAACATTTCACTAATCACACAACACGCTACAGCACAGAGTTTGATAAATAATTCTTCAAGCGTTGCTTTTGAAAGTAGTAGGGGACAATCACCGATTTTAACTCTCCAAAAGATCTCCCTACTTTTAAGTACAAACCATTCACAACATGACTTTCCGTCGATGTTTTTATTTCCGTCGGTTAATATTTTCATATATTATGTTTCAGTTACTACCGAATATTCAGAATATTACATCGGCAAATAAATTTGTCAGGGAAAATAGTTCATAATTCTAAAAAAGAGGTCCTATTCATTTGTATGTATAGTATGGTAGCTAGCTGTAGCTATAAGTCTTAATGGCGGACAGCCCATGGGCAAGGGACGAATTTTTTATTAGTATTAATAATCGATCCAACTGACTGCTATATTGTGGTTTAAAATGCTTTTCGTGCCATAGTCATAAAAATCAAAAGCAATTATTGACGTTAATTTTTTCTTGACAAGTTATTTTAGGCTGGTTTTACATTATACTGGGCTCCTACACCCCTCCTTTGTGGGCCATTGGAGTAATCCACGCTCTTATAATTGACTGTAGGTTTAATACTGTATTCCTGGAAGGGTTCTAGATCGCCGAATGTTTGCGGCAAGTCACGTGAAATGGAGCACTGTAAGACGGAGATCAGCAAGACAGTAAGACATCACCGAAGGTACTGATATGTTGTCTGTCAGATAACTGTGAGATCTATGCAAACTTAATACAAGAAATTTTATATGGAATTTTCAAAAGGAAACAAATGAAAATTAACTCAGCTTTCGTCATATGACTTATTAAAGTCAGCTCTGTACCGCCTTCAAATATTCATCATGGAGGTGTAACTTGCAAAATTCTTATGTACAATTATCTTGTACCTCTAATCTTGAGTTCATTGTACTATGGAATTTAGTGCTGTTCGTACTTTGTATGTTTTTTTAATTCAGTGATGTATATTTTGATGTATGTTTTTGTATATTTTATGATAATTTTTACTCCTATAATTATTTTATAATGTGTGTACATTATTATTTGCTGTTTATTAAGGTGTTGTTTTAAGTTAAAGGGGCATTTCGTGATCCACAGCCTCGTCCCCCGACTTACCTGAATAAAGTTAAGATTTTTATATCATCTGATCCGTTAGCCTAAGTATAGGGGAGAAGTAGAGAAACCGTCTTGTGGTCTTCCATGTCAGTAACTGCTCACCAGTGAAGCTAGGTCAGTAACTGCTCGCCAGTGAAGCTAATCTCTACACCACCAAAACTGTTTTTCCAAAAGTGTACCAATATCATGACTAGACCCCATGCCTTTTCTAAGGTCTGCCTTGACTATAGTGTCATTGAACGTAGAGGGTTTTCTAATGCAAAAAGTAACATCACTGCTGATATATGTGTAACAACCAATGCGATGTCCTATGTCTACAGGAAACCTACAGAGGAATCGAAAACCATCGCCCAACCATAACATGAATGGTCTTAGCCATCGAGAGACCACATAGACAACATCGAAGTCCTCACTATTGAGCTCAGCTCTGTCATAGTTAAAGCGGCACTGGCACATTTTCACAAAATATGAAATTTCTTCAATTTGCTCTCAAATGATAGTCTAGGCCATTGGAAGAACAGAGATATATTTTACACATAACAAGCGCGGTCACCGCCCGTGGGGATTCGTTACACGTACTGTTTTGTGGGTTTGTTGGTTGGCGGTTAACGCAGACTGACATAAAATTAACATTCCGTGCTCCGTGAACGAGTAGTTGCTTATACTAGGCGGTCCCCGGTTTCGCGATTGCCTGGTTTCGCGATCACCGGGGCTTCAATGAAAACCGGTTTTGCGATTTTTAGCATCAACACCCCCCCCCCCCCCCCCCCCCCCATCAACACCACCCTTCCAATTTTCATCCATACACAATGTTTAGCCATTGACCTCCTTTGACCATGAATGACCAGTAATGATTTGTTGTGCCTTTTAAATTTTCGGCATCAAAAATCCACCCACCCCCAAGTTTCATGTTATATACCAATGTTGACCCCATTTGACATCCTTTGACGTCGGGGATGACCCCTCATGACATTTGATCCACTAACCAATACAAACTCGGTCTCCCGAAGGTCAAGGGGCACCCACCCACCAATTTTTTTCTGGATACACCCATGTTGACCCCCATTTGACCTCCTCTGACCTTGAATGACCCCTAATTACCTTGTCATGACCTTTCAGATTTTTGGCATCAACAATCAACGCCACCCTATAAGTTTCATGTCCATACACCAATGTTTACCCCATTTGACCTTGAATGACCCCCGGATGACCTTTGCTTAACCTTTAAAATTGTCGGCATCAACAATTAACCCCACCAACCAAGTTTTGTCTGGATACACCAATGTTTACCCCATTTGACCTCCTTTGACCTTGAATGACCCCTAATGACCTTGTCGTGACCTTCAAAATTCTCGGCATCAACAATCAACCCAACCCTCCAAGTTTCATGTCCATACACCCACCGTTACCCCATTTGACCTTCCTTGACCTGGAATGACCCGATGACCTTTGATCCAGCTAACGCCCTATCAAACTGTCCTCCTTTCGGTCAAGGCACCCACCGCACTACGGTACGGAGCGGTCTGGTATTTCCCACGGTGTGTCTTGATCACAGACTGTGAAGATATTATTCTAAAGTGGTACGCGGCGGTTTGGTATTTCCCACGGTGTAGTCTTTCACCTGCAAAAGGATATTATCTAAATTGGTAACTGCACGGTCTGGTATTTCCCACGGTGGTAGTCTTTTTCACACTCCGAAAGATATTATCTAAATTGGTACGGCGTCTGGTATTTCCCACGGTGTAGTTTTGTGTCACATACATGGCGAAAGATATTATCTAATTTGTACTTGACGCGCGAGCTATTAACCGTTTCAGTCCGTCATAGCGAATGTGTTGTAAATGACCT
Source organism: Ophioderma brevispina (assembly GCA_023653785.1). Lineage (NCBI taxonomy): Eukaryota > Metazoa > Echinodermata > Ophiuroidea > Amphilepidida > Ophiodermatidae > Ophioderma > Ophioderma brevispina. Next base: position 146,527 of record JAMKCH010006612.1, on the reverse strand, counting down.
GACTCTCAATATCTCTCCGGAAAACGAAGGGGTTCTATCAGGGCTAGAATTTTCACGAGAATCCGAGAAATCGATTCCGTCAATTCTTAAATTGATTTGTGGGATCAATGTTGATTCTCGGACACTTTAGAATTTAACAACAGTGGCGACTTAGATGATTCCCCGCGGATTATTTTTAGACTCAAAAACTGCTTCTATTGCACCTCTGCTACTACGAAATTCTAACCCTACCCCTGTTTTTTTCTATGGAGGTTTTTTTTTGCTTTGAATGTGTATCCGGGTGTGTAGCGTAATACCCCTGTCCACGGATTGACATTTGAATACACATTAATGATGATACGGGTATTGTCTATGTTTTATGTGTAATAAAGTGTTTCGTAACACTTAATTTACCAAGGGTTTTCAACTCCCGTTGGTGTCCCAAGGGGGGGTGGGGTGTTCCTTGGGACCCCCTCCTAAGGAAACCACTTTCCTCGAGTGGAATTTTGCACGAATTTATACCACATTGAAGGATCATAAGAAACCCCAAATCAGCAATAAAAAGTTTCGATTTGTTATTTTGGGTGCAAATTAGGGGCACAACATTGTTTTTCAAAACAACGCCGCGAAATTTGGGCAAAAAGACGAACAATTCAAATGAGCCGTGCGCTTACATACAAACATTTTAAAAACTTATTTTATGTTATATCTATTCTAGAAGACCCAATTACTTATATTAACACAAACGCACAGTTTTAGGAATCCTGTATTTTTTCACGGGGGTTGCAAAATGCAAGTCATTTTCCCATAGAGGTTTGTACATAAAGGTTTGGCAACGTCATGTGAAATTGTTTTGTTTTCAAGCACCTACATGGTTTATTATTGTAATGTTACTAATAATTATTTACTTACATGATGTGTGAACTTATAATCAGCAAAAAAATTTCTTGGTCTCGGTTTCTTATCTTGCGTTTTAAAAAGAGTCTCAAATGACTTCCGTTTAGTGCCCAAGGGGGGGGGTGTTTTCCATGGGACCGCTCACTAATTAACTTCATTAAGGCTTCGCGCTTTTAATTTTTTTGGTATGAAAGAAGCGCAGAAAAGTCAGACACTGACCAAAAATCGGGGCGCGAAAAAACCCACGCGTAAAGCGGCCAGCGCGAAAAAATTTGGAAGTGTCCCTAGGACCCCCCCCCCCCCTTGGGTCACTTAAGTGTTAAAGGTGTCAAAGTCAGTGATAAGGTAGTTCTATTGAAACACTTTTTTCAAGATTTTGGCATATTTTGGTCTACGAATTAGACACTACTTTAACCTCAAAAGGTTGTCATCCGATTTAATGTTCCTCCTTCATATGGTATATTCATTCAACCCCTCCAAACACTGATACATCTCATCAAGTTTATTTTTCAACTGATTTTTATGAGTTGATGAGGACGATTTTTTTTTTTTTTTTTTAAGTGTTAAGAGGGCATCGATGCTAAATTGCGCTGTGAATTTTGTGGGTTAAAATAGCGTCGCATATATTTCTGCATATCAATAAATAGCCCGATTTTCTCCTGGACACTGATTTGCTTCGCCAACCGCCGTTCATTTTAATTCGAATCCGGGACAAAGCGCAAAACAGAACTACTTGATTCAAACGACTGTAGTCGGTCTATATCAAACCGATGTGAATAATCTTTGCAGCAATTAAAGATGAAAGAACTTAGCTTTCAGAGGATCCAGACTGTTAGATATAATGTACTTAAAAATTCAAATGGCGGACACCCTCAGGGTCAAGTTTTTTTCACTCATCCTGTAATGAACTTGTATATTGATGCGTACTTTGCAAGTTTGTAATTTTTTCAAATGCAATTTTATTTCCTCAGAACGGTTTTCGTATTTCGGTATGCATACACACTCGACATTTGAAACAAAGTACATGAAGGCCCATTGTAGTTAGATTCAATTTTTGTTTGTTGAAAGACAGCAAGAGTCCTATAATTCCTGTAACTATTTATTTTAATTAATGACGGCATTTTTATTTAACTAAGTCAGAGCATTGACGTTTTGAATCATTTGTTCATTTCCTAATTGTGTTTGGTTGGGTCCAATGTTCGTGCACATTTGGCCATTGAGAATTACAAGCCCAATACCTTTGGTCCAGAAGCCAGTTGGACGATCATTTTGGCCATTGTTCGTCCAATCGCCAGTTGGACTACTTGCCAGCTGGGGTCCATTGCCATTTGGTCCTAAACAAACGCTTTGTTTCAAATAGCAGTTTACCCACACTCCATTTTCCACTGTTCCAGTACTAGGTAGTCGAATTGCTAACATTTTACATGCATCCTCGTGCAATAATACGACTCCGCGGCCATGAAATGAATTCAATTGAACTGGTTAACAGACGACTGGCAGTTTGGATCAACAGCACTGCTTAATACCGTCGAGGGATTCTCCTCGTTAGGCAAAGTGTTAAGCCCTATCTGGATCGTATCATCATAGCAATTTATTAATCAAGGAAATTTGCTTTACTGTGATAGTTTACCATACTGTCGGACCAACATGGCAGAAGAGATTGCATATTCTCACTACAAGAGCCTGAATCCATTTTAGGCAAGAACTTTTTACTGGTTAAGGAGATTGCAACCCAGGATAAGGACTGAAAGATGCAAAGTGTCGCTGCGCGAAGAAAGAACGAGAAATGTAAAACATGTTTGGGATCTTGCAGGTAAACAAACAGCCTCATCATGCAATAACATACTTTCAATGCAAATGGGGGAAAGCTCTGGAGGTAGCAGGTAATCAATCTTGACTAACACATTTACCGAAGGGAATGTGATATCTCAAGTATCTAAATGTGAGGCAACATGACTTTTTTCAGTTTGGCTCAGACCATAAGAAGGTCCTTTTACACGGTTAGGTACAAGTCTCGGGTAAAACATATGGCGTCTAGAAAGTCTCGGCATGATTGGCGTCTGCTCATAGATAGGAATGACGTCCAAGAGCATTCCATAATTTAAGGTACCAACCTCCACCTCTAGAAGATGCGAATTATCTGCGACAGACAATATGAAAAAAAGTGCTTCCATTTAGGAGACAGCCCTTTTTGGGAGTGAGGTTACCATCCCCTGGAGTTTCCTTATTAAAATCCATACTTCAAAATATATTTGGTAACCATACTGGATATGCTAGATGCTCTTCTTTCTCTTGGCATCAATAAGTGAACAATCCAGAATATGACGTCAGATGATGTCATAAGGTCAAGAGAGGTATGAAAATACTGGATATTGGATGTCACGGATCATGATACTTGTCGATTTTTGCGACTTACAACCGTATAGCTCTAAACCTCTCTGTTTATATAACACTAGGATGCGTTTTTGCATCATTTAGAGCCAAAATCAACACGGGAATCTGATATTCCGAACGTTTTGTTTTTCGTTTCTTCTTCTTCACTGCGTCTATGGACATTGTCAATTTTTGCTGCCTTTGAACTACTGCCACATCCTCCCCCAATCCATCACTTCGATATCGTCCTAAACACAACTTCTAATCCGGTGGTGCTTTTTTTTGGCACGCAAGAGTATAAATACGCAATTTGAAATACAATAAATACCCCCCCCCCCTATTCGGTAGGTGTGAGTATAAGCTTGCTAGAGGGAAAGCTGAAACAAGACATGCATCAAGTCTCAGAGGATGATCTCAGCACAGATTCACAATTAAAGCGCAAGCCACCGCAAAAGCAAAATGTTGTTAGCCTAGCAAAAAGGGCGGCTTAAAGGAAATACCCAATAAGAAAAGCTAGAAACTTGGCATGAACTTATTTTCCTTATCGAATGAAGGTTTAAACATGAAATAACAACACAAATATCCGCATCAATTCACCTTACTGTTAACTCTGTTTGCTGTCCTTACTTGATCGCAGTCCCAACAACGGAATTGAATATCCACACATTCAAACCTTCTCTTTTGTCAGAACATTATAATTTTACAAATGTAATATAAGAGCTTATACATTGTAAAACATATTTATTGATTGCAATGTTACATGTTTTCAACCCCCGTTATTTTATCGTTCGCACGTGCCACTAATTTATGTCAATCAATTGGATACGGTGATAAACATTATCGTATATCGCTATGTTTTGGAAACCCATCACAACGGTACTACAACAATTGACTGAATGAACTGATCCTTTGTAGTAATTTTAAGCTGATAAGATTTGCCGTCCTTTGAGACGTGCGTATGTTAGATTTGTGGTTACGTCAAGATGCAAAATAGCTGGGCGCATCGGCCTTTTAGTTGATTCAATGTAGAATTACATTTTTTTATGAAACAACCATTCTTTAGAAGATATGCTATTAACATTTTGGCTATTAATCATTACTACGACGGTCAATGTTTCAAAAATTTATGGGTGTTTGACTAACGTTTTCTGCATACTCCCTCACACACATGTCTATGGAAAAACTGTCAACTTTGGCCATGTTTCTATAAAATTTAAATAGAGGAAACAGCTGAGAGTGATCCCTCGAGGTGAAATAATGAGTACAAATTGCATCAATCTGCGTTATAAATGCAATTAATTTGAGAAACATAACATGTTTTGTGTTGTTTTTTGATTTTACAATGCCATTATGAAAATACATCACTTTCGAAATGTAACTAGTGCCGTTTGAGACATTTTAAAGCAGTTTTTCCATAATGAAAGGAAGGACGAAAGCGGTGCACTATACCCCCAAGGTATTTGAGTCTTAGTGTATATAACCATACGGTTTCATCTACACTGTCTAATCGACCGCCAGTTGGTCACTCTACCTATTAATTACACACTGCATAACAATGCGCTAAATATACACTTAAAAACTATATTGGCTTATTACACATTATTTATGTTAATGAATTAACCTTTAAATGTTCAACTTTAGCATGTTAATAATTTGAACAACGCAAAGATGTTATGACGTGAGCACACTTAACATTACATTGATGGCGTTCATCTTTTCATTTTATTTCCAACCGTTTTACCATCAACGCTCTGCTTACATTTCCATATTTGTTGTTTATATAGTATATAGATATTTTACCATTCAAACATCGCGTTAAATCACTGTTTAAATATCGATATTGATGTTATCATTTAACACTGTCTTTAAACATTACAAAAACATATTTAACATATTCACATATTAATCGCTTCATTTTTTTCAAACTGGTTTTCCTCTATTAAAACTTCCCTCTGTCCCCTAATATTACAACCTGCTCTTTAAATAATTTCATTATTTGTTAATTCAAGAGTTTAAATAAGAGTTTAACTTAAAAAATTTAAGACAATAAAATTAAATCAAAAAGAGAATTAATTAAATCACTAATAAATAAAAAAATAACAGAATTTTTTTTTTTTTTTTTTTTTTAAAAAAAAAATAACAATTCTAAAAACCCAACGCTCTTAAGTGGTGCGACGCAGTACTCGAAACTACGTAGATAATCACCATCACTATTACACCCTACACAATACCGATACCTACTGTCGGTCTGAAGATCTGCACGACTAAGCCCCAGCGACTGCTCGATTCGTCCTCTTTTCAGTACAAGTACCTTCAATTAAAGTACGAGTAGCATATCTTTGTATGCCTTGGGACACTACATCACATTATCACCGGTCCTAGGATCGTTGGTCATTGCACAGAGCCTAGGACGCTCTGAGAGACCTGAATATTCGATAGTTGTAACTAATTTGAAGTCCCACCCATACAGAGTCCGGGTCTCACTAATTCAAAGTTAAACTTTAGTTTTCAGAAGCTCTGTGTCCTAGACACACATTTTCTGAATCCGGTTATTAAAGGTTTCGGAGACTGGGCGTCCTACAACGTCCAGTCTCCTAACCTAGAGTCCTATGACTTTCTGATATGTAGGACTGTTAAATTCCTCACAGCCCACCGGCTCTTCCACAACACACACAGGCAAAATCCAAAAGGCCCTTCATTAGTTGAATCTTTGTTCGTTCCTTCAAGCAAGTTTGAGATTTTGACCACCACTTATGAGCCTGAGCATACCTTGTGGGCGACAATCCAGAGCGAGCTATTCAGAGCTGACACAATAGCAGTAGCCAATTTATTCCCGTACAATGTTATGCTTATACGGCGGGTATCAAGATTAGATTTGCAAATCTGGCACACCACTCCTCGTTGGTCTTGTGGTTAGGTACTGACCTATGATATAGTGGTCTCTTTTTAATATAAAATTTTCATTATTTTTTTCCGGTTAGAGCATAGAAGTCTGTGGGTTAGAGGTAAAATTCTAAGTCCAAAAAAGATAAGAAAAATCAATAGCTGCCCTTTGAGGTTAGTGAGGGAGACCTGCCCCTGGAGCATGGGCGCTGGTCAAAAACTACCGCAACCAGATCAAGATTGGGCTTTTTGTGCCATGGCGTTACCTTATTTGGTCAAGAGTATTCCATATATAGATACACAAAATAAAAAAATGTGGCCATCCTGTCTTGGGGTCCACGAAAGGGAAGAGGAAAGAGTGGTCGTGGACCCAAAAAGACAGAATCGCCAAAAATGTTACCCAGTCCAGACGAAAGCCGTTCATTGGGATTCGTTTGCAACGAATCCAAAAATAACATACTCAAAACAGATAAGGACATTGATATGAGGATAAAGACATCCAGGTAATTTGTAGACCAACTTTTAAGTTTTCCAAAACTTTAATCAACAAATGTGTATATTACATGACTATTTTTGTTTTTGACTCGTACTCACTGATATTAAAACCACAAAGGTTATAGACCGATCAAACAGTGTGCACAGCGTGGGAAACATTCATACGGCGTGCGTGTTCTTGTGTTAAACGCCATTTTCGTCGTCTGCTGAATTTAACGTCGCCGGCGACTTTAAATTATAAAATCGTTCTGTTTACCCATAAGGAAGCTGATTCGGTCTTAATCATTTCGGGTGAGGGCTTTTGTATATAAAAGCCTTACAACCATGCAAAAATATCGATTTTGAAATATTGAGGGCGCACTATTTTTCAAATGGCCCATGTCTCTCAACTAAAGTTGGAACCTAGGCAATATATACTCTTCTAATCCTTAGAGGAGACGAACGCTTTAAGTGTAGATTAAAACACATTTGATTTGACGGGATTTGTTTTTTTTATGTTTCCTTTCCCTGTACTAACAACCCCCCTTGCAAGAAGGGGCATCAGTCCGAAATTTGGCGCCCAAAGCATTTTCGTGACAGTTTAGGCCCTTATTGAAAATCAAACAGCAACAAAATCAATTTAGCAGAAAACCATACTATGACTTTAAAAAACATAAATTTGAAGAAGATACAATTTTATTAGATCAGTACCTAAACCTCTATCTCATAACAAATTCTAAGGTTGTTCTATTCTACCGTAAAAGTTCGTGGTTTAATGAACTTCATGGCAATTCGAAAATTAGTATGTTTATGATTAAAATAAAAATATTCAATTCTGCAGCTGTAACGTATAACTGCCTATAATCTGTGCAACTCGTTCACATTGAGAGACAAAAAATAAAATTTAAACTGTAATATTATTTTAACACTCATGCCCAGTTCCCCTATAAAGGTGAAAGGTGAGCTATATTTGCATTTTTGTTTGTTTGTTTTTATTTCTCTTCTATTAGGCCTGGTTTACACATTCAGTGGATAATCCTCTGTTCTTCCATGTTGCCCAGGGGCCAATACGAATAAAAACATCTAACTTACAAAATCAATACCGTAATACAGAATTTAGAAAAGAATTTTTTTTAATTTTTTACCTTAATGATTTAAAACATACAAGGAGTATATAAATCTATAAATACAAATATAATCACCACAGGTTGAAAATCCATGATTATAAATTACATTAATTAGGGAAAATATTGCAAAGTAATTAAGTTATCCAATTGCATAACACAATCTATTGTTGCAACAATTAGAAAATAATTAAAGATTAAAAATATTTTTCTTTTTTTAAAAATTTACAACTTTAAATGACAATTCCACAAACTAACAAAATGAAATGGCGTGTGTCCAGTAGTGAACAAATCTTCGGCACACATTTTCAGTGCAGAACACAAGGTGAAGAAAAACGAAGGATGCTATCAGAGGTGTAGGTAAATAAGTGCTTGACAGACTACAATTAGAAGGGTCCTCAAACTTGTGGGCCGCATCTCCTGAAAAGTAGGAAGGGCAACCGATCGAAAGACTGGGACTGTTGGAGCATAAACAGCTGATTTTGTTAGCCGATTCCATACTCTTATGGTCCTTGATAGAAAGAATATCCATACACATCTCAACTGCTGAGCATGGTTGACATGCGCTATGTTGGCAACACAATGTACATTGACTAAGCGAATCATGGCGTTATTGATAGAGTAAATCCCCCGTTTGTGTCGACAAAGCACTTTTCATATCCCTTTTGTTATTTTGAACTGCAGAGCCATGTTACTGTCAATGCAGTTGAAAAGACTTAGATGTTATCAATCCACCGCCGCAGTTTTTCCCTTGAGGTGCCTCGTTCTCCGATTAAATAAACTTGATGAAAGTTTAACAAAATGGTGGTGTATTTCCTTATTCTCAACTATTTTCCAACACTTTCATTACAATGTCTCAGTAATACTTGCAAATAGCAAGTTAATCCTAGTATTCAAATTTCTGTGAATAGTGTATATGGGAATTGTCATTTGGCAAACGTTCCGGTGTCGGATCGCATAACACGTTATACACTAGCGCGATGTTTTAAATAGCACATGGTCAGACTAGATGGTTTTTAATTCATGGTTTGAGTTATATAATTCCGTTTTTCTATGAAACCACTCTATATGTGATCCATAATTATTTTTATATTGTTTCATATATCCGTTGTACGGTTTCTCCTTTAAAATTGTTATTTTCTCATTGTTAAACACGATCATATTTCCTATTTTAACCTAAACTAATAATAAAAGGTTCAACACTGCTACATAAGATGGCACATGTGGTGCAGTGGATATCAGCTCGCGCGCCTATAAGCATAAGGTTGTGGTTCGAGCCCCGCTGTCTCCAATGTGGTTGTGCACTTGGGCAAGGAATTTTACCGGCTGCGCTTGTCTCTCTGCACCCTGTGTTAAAAACTGGGTATAAAATCAAAAACAGACTCGTTGTGCGGGAGGAGTGGCGAACCCCCCCAGCAACATTATATGGCCCAAACGCCAATAACAGAGAGATGGGCACTCCGCCTGCGTGCGCACCATTTGCATTTTTTTACTGCTACCTTCTTCAATATGACCAGATATTTATGTGTTTCAAATACTAAAATGGTGAGTGCCGGTCACGTGTGTGACAGTAATTATCACATCGATAACTTTTGAAAGAAGAAAGATCTAAACCATTTATTTTGTATAACGGAAGGTTCATATAAACTAGCTTTTGACATGAAATATGAGACAGTGGTTTTCTAGTAATAAAAACTTCTTTGTCACGTCACGTGTGTGAAATAACAAAGTCAATGAAAATTCTTTGTTAATTGCTTGTCTATTTCCTATAAATTTGTAATTTTTCAACATAATTTTGAAAGTCCGCGCAATACTTTAGCTATTCAATATAAAACTAAAGAAGCAAAATGGTGTAATAATCTCACTTTTTATCCCAAAATATTAAACTTGTTCATTTATGCAAGGAAGGATGGCTAAAATGATAATGTAAAGAAGTTTGCAATACCATGAACTTCCTTTTTTATCAAAAATGTTTACTTTTTTTTAAGATGGCCCAAAACTGGTTTCAAGCCTTTTAATCAAAAGTCATAACATGCTTGGAAAATATCCAATTTGACGTGCATGTTCAGCCATCGCTCTACCCAAGTAGTTAAAGCGAGTACGGTTGTGAATGTCAATGCAAGCCGTGGAGAACATGCTCATCGATAAGCTGATTTTTAATGTGTTAAGAAGACAAACACATTTCATCATCCGAAGGAAGCGGCATTTCGAGCCTCGCCTCAAATATCATTGCATTAGAGCCTTAAAGCATAAACAACACACTTTTTTTTTAAGAGCGCCCCCAATTTGTGATATTTTTGTCACAGTTAATTTTGGTATTGTCTAGGAAACTACCCCTGCGAATCACAATGCTAAAATGCGTATTTATCATAACAATACCCGTTTTTGTAAATTAAGAATTGGATCCCAAGCTGTCTTAACGGCAGAGCTGGAAATGCTAATTTACGCCGGTCCGTTGTATGAATGAAATAATTCCACCTCAAGAAAATGAACCTTAACTTGACTTGCCTGAACCAATTAATGGATGAGCGTAGACATGTACCTGACGCTATTTCCCGCTATTTCAATATTGGAAGGCCGTTTTTCAGCAACGTTGAATTATTATCGGAGATCTCCGTGATATTAATTATTCAATTACAAATTCCTTTCTTTGTGACACATTCATTTTCGAGCTTAACCATTCACAGGTAACGTTTTTACCAGTCAGGTACCATGCAACCGTCTAAAATCCAATAAATATTTATTGCTTAAAATGTCAACTCTTTAGTGAGTCAATCGGGGCCAGGTTTAATCTCTTGCACGACCAGCGTAAAAGGAGAAATGGTTCCGGCAGGAGCCATAGTCTGTGCTCCATAGTACTGAATAACGGAATAAAGTGTGAAACTAATTGTTGATTGAATAGCCAACTGATCGAGTGCCCTATTCTTCATCCGTTGTAAGTCGGACTGTGGGTCCGGAGGCTATTCCATTTTACAACACCGTGTAAAAGGAGATATGGTCTGATAATGGAGCCATCGCCTGACTCCATAACGACAATGGAATAAGCGTGAAACTAATATTGCGTGAAGAAGGCAACTGAATCTAGTGCCTATTTTTCACCGTTGTGGGCGGACTATGAGTTCGGAGACTATATCTCCCTCCTGCCACACAGGCATAATGCACTTTCCATGTTTGTTATTACGAATAGCGTTATAACAAGCTTAAGACAGCACATCACAGCAAGTGTTATTAGACAGACCTCGGGATTTGTGTTGTTTGAAGCGTAGACAACCTTCCGAAGGAATGTTTTTTTTTCTGCAGGTAGGCATATCGTAATAAAACCAAATTCATTAAAGCCACATTCATCATGTTTTCATAAAAATTTAAAAAAGCCCGTAGGTCTCTCAATTGCTAGTGTGCTGCATCATATCAACAGATAATATTACCGTTTATTCTGTAAAACGGGCATTAAGCAATAACATCACATTTTTATGAAGAGCGCCCCCAATTTCCAAAAAAAAATCAGATTTTTGCACAGTTGCATTTGTAATTGACTAGTAAACTAACCGGTGGAATGGTAAAACTCTAGAAAATGTCTAGCGTCGCAAAAGAAGAACGAATTTTGTAATTAGAATAATTAATAGCGGAGATCTCCGAAAGAATTCAAGCTGCTGAAGCATCTTTCCAATATGAAATAGCCGTGAAATAGCGCAATGTACGTGTCTACGCTCATCCATTAGTTGTTTCCGATTGTTTAGACAAGTCCATTTCAATTTCGTGAGGTGGCAACTGTTTAACAGCAGACAGATTTTGGCATTTCCGGCTCTGCCGTTAATTACAGTCTTATCTAATTCTAATTACAAAATTCGCTTCTTTTATGACAAATACGCGCTTTTGGTTATTACCATTCGCAGGCATAGTATACTTCACAATTAATACCCAACAATCTGTAAAAAAACAGTCGAACTCTTATTTACGAGCTCTCGTAAAATATTCCCCGCCCGAATGTCGAGCTCACTAAACATGCGATAAATGCAACGACAACAAACACCCCACCCCCCCCCCCCCTCCCCCAACAACACCGCAAAACCCACACCCTCCCCAACACAGCCTGCTCAAACCACGCCAACAACCCCACAAACACCCATCCCCAACACCCCACCCCCTCCCCAACACTCCCACACCCCAACACACCCCCCCCCAACACATGCAAACACCCCCCTCCTCAACCCCCTGCAACACAATCACCTCCTTCCACACATCCCCCCCCACACCCGCAACACCCCACCCACCACCCCACCCCCTTCACCCCTTCCCCACACCCCACCCCTCCCCCTATGGCTAAGTTCTCATGTAGCGAAGGAAATTGTGCCTATTCAACGTACCGTTTCAGAGATGCAGCAATTACGCATATTGAATTAGCTCATTTGCATACCTAAGTCGCATTTATCATATATTTCCAATTGCCAAAAGATGTCACCATGATCGTCCTCTCATGCAGCGCTGATTTTGCATATTAATTAGCTCCATTTACATACTCAATTTGCCCGAAATACGCCAAAAATCTAACATGAGGTCGAGAACTCTCATCCCTCTTCCTTCCCCAAGTTCATCATTAATTTTGCCTTACGGAACTCCAGAAAAACTTGTACACAGGCTTACAGGAAAATTTTCTAAATTATCAAATTAGATACTTAATTAGCACATTTGACGCCCAATCTAAATCACGTCGAGAACTCCTCAACCGCTTCTTTCCACCAGTTACAACATCATTGGTGAAACGGACCTGACGAACGGACGGGCGGAGACGGACGCACGGACGCTGCTCTTTTATAGTCCTCCCCGTTTCCGACTCGTTCGCGGGACACTTTATTGCTTTAAAGAGTCTTCTAGTTACCTTAAAACGTATTTTCGAATATTTAATTTGGTATACGCATTTTTACGGGAAACGAGTATTCATTAGATGCCATTCTTTTTCCGGAAGATACTGCAGTACACAATATTGCGCTTCATTCCGTTCCAGAGGGCCGGTCACGATTTCCCTTTACTCCATATGCTCTTGTTCTTAAAGCACTGCCCTCTGTTGCTATTGGATGCTTAAGAAACGGGTTGTTTAGCTCTCATTGATAGAAGTTAAAAAATGGCAGTTACCCTATCCGAAGAAGCATTCTTATTTCAATATGTTAGCTTTTCGATTTCGATAAAAACATTGTTTTTTATTTAAAAAAAAAACAGGTTTATCGATTCGAAAAGCAAAGCTTTTGAAAAAGCTGTTTTCGCTGCCGAGAAAAACTGCTTTAAGGGTAAAAACGGGTTTTTCGGCGAAGAACCATTTTTCTTCTATTGTGCATTCTTAAACACCTGTAGAGCGGGAGCACAGGCCTGTGTCAAACTTCATCGTTCACGTCCCACTACATCTAAACGTTGACACCATTGGAAGTTTGTATGGACCCTCTATATCAATGCGAGGTGGTCTCAAATTGTGGTGACACTCTTTCAATTGGGGGCCAATTTAAGGGGGAGTATGGGGTCTGAAGCAGTGAACTTTGAAATGATTTTCTTAGTTTTCCTAAATAGTGGCATATACATGTTATACATCAGATTGTAGCCCATTTCACAAAGTTTTAAAATCCATGTGAATTTTTGCTCTGGTTACCATGGTAACCACGTAAGGCATCTGATTGGCTAAACACTCGAACGGATGTAACTGAATAACTAAACATGCTACTGGGACGAAACTTAAGCGACATGAGCAGTGGGTAAATACGCAGTGAACCATGAAGCCGAATTTTAATACTGTTGCCATGACAACCGGCAATCGACCAATCGCATAATTTCATGGCGTAATTTGAAACTGGAACACAATTTTGAAAATCGGTGGTTCACATGGTTCACTAGCCCTATAGGTGCTTAATATGTGTGCCAAATTTCATGTTCATAGCATGTAGCGTTCTCTAGTTATGTTCGTTTTCGTTTTGGATGTTTGCGTATTTTAACAAAACGAGTTATAGACCTCGAAACATTTAGACAAAATTGAGGGCGCTTTTGATGTGAAATATGGAATTATTTTTAACATTTCATTTTATACTGAATTATCATAATTATTAAAGAAAGAATCATCGAAATAGGTGCATCCATTGACCTGTAATTAATTTTAAAAATAATTTTCGTAATATCGCATGGTGAGAAAGAATAAAATACTAAAAACACTTACCCAGTGCATTTTAATTACTTTTAATTATGGAAAAGATAATATGAGTATTAATTTACTTCGACTTAGCCAAAATAAATGCGTTAAATAGTTTATAAATAATATATTTTAAAGAGACACTGGCACATTTGAAAAATAGTGCGCCCTCAAGATTTTTCAAAATCGATATTTTTGCATGGTTGTAAAGCTTTTATATACAAAAGCCCTCACCCGAAATGATTCAGACCAAATCAGCTTCCTTATGGGTAAACGGAACGATTTTGTAATTTAAACGAAACGACTCGCCGGCGACGCGAAATTCAGCAGACGACGAAAATGGCGTTTAACTCAAGAACACGTACGCCGTATGCATGTTTCCCACGCTATGTACACTGTTTGACCGGTCTATAACCTTTGTGGTTTTAATATCAGTGAGTACGAGTCAAAAATATTCATGTAATATACACATTTGTTGATTAAAGTTATGGACAACTTAAAAGTTGGCCTACAAATTACCTGGATATATTTATCCTCATATCAATGTCCCTATCTGTTTTGGGGTATGTTATTTTTATGTGTAAATATATCTCTGTTCTTCCAATGGCCTAGACTATCGTTTGAGAGCCAAATTGAAGAAAATTCATATTTTGAGAAAATGTGCCAGTGCCGCTTTAAAATATCTTAAATATAACCTCTTTAATATTTTTACATGATAAAATATAGGAGATGATGCATTTTCGGCAAATTTTTGCGTACACTGCTTCACTTTGATCAGCAATTTCTGATTACAATCTACACAATTTAGCCATTGCGTTACCTTATTTTCTTAACAATTTTTTTTTATCATTTTCAGACCCCATACCCCCCTTAAGTTTACACAGGGACCAAACTTTTAAAATACTCCAATCATGTTCAAATGTATGCCATTTAGTACGTCTAGTCATAAGGATTCCAAAAATGTATAGTTTGGATGATGGAGTCAAGTGTATTGTATTCCTTCTTGTGCTCGGATTTCTTTGGAGTGTCATTCTGATGGTGTTTTCCCGAGTTCTTTCTGCCTTATTTTTTGCCTTTCACTGTTGTCTCTGTTCCTATTTAAGCTACCCCATGTCTCTGGTATTTGTGAATGTTTCATTGGAAATTGCGGAGAACACAAACGAATGGTTTCTACTTGGCTTACGGTCTGAATGAAAGTTGTCGTGCCATAATCACACCCTCTTCAGTGGTGAATTATGGCTGTTGATGTTTACCAGGCTGAGGACCGGCCATCTTGAAGCAATGCTCAATGCTTTAACTTGAATCAGAAATAAAATGCGGCTTTTTAACACTCAATACTACTACATGAATTCAAGCATTCAAATGGTAACCAGTTCGCACGTTTTTGAAAGTTGTTACCAATTCCAATGCCTTTTCAATACCCGTTTGCTACTTACCGAGATTAAACATAATACAGGTGAAAGTGGCCTACCTAAAATTTATATTTTAATTTAAAATTCACTTAAAGGGACATAATGGCATGAAAAAAATTGACATAATGAAAAGGACCCTTACTGAAATCTCTCCCACGAGTTTGAAAATAATTTGGATTTTTACATTTTGTAAAAACAGTGGAAGTGATTTCAGTAAGGGTCCTTTTCATTATGTAATTTTTTCATGCCATTACGTCCCTTTGATTGATTGTATCTCTGGATCTAGGGACCCAAATGCGATGTGGTAAACGAAATTTGATAGAGGGATAATTAGGCTTTCATACAGTATATAGGTTTAGCAAAGATTGACATAAGAAATATCTTTATTCACCTATAAAATATTTTCACTAAACTCGTTCCCATTTTTATGGGTTGCTTATGGTTATCGGAAATTATTAGTACAGTATTATGGGAGTGGGTTATTTCACAAAAAGGCAAGTATGATTTTTACCCCCAGCCCAAAATATGGAGCCACCGCTAACATAAAACAACCTTCTTTAAAAAAATAAAATTCAACCAATAACCCCCTGTACATACCCCTGAAGCTTTTACAACTAAAAACAGTTAAACACCAGCTAGAAGAGACTATGTTTAGTCCTGTGCTCTTCGCCTGAGCAGGAGCAATACAGTATGAGTACAATGAGCTCTGTGTAAAATCCTCTAGGCTACCCGATTTACAGCACGTCTTGTCATGCTATTATGGACAGATTTAAAGCTACAAGTTATTGATGAATAACATCAATTGAACGCTCTTGAATGAACTTCAGTTGTTATTATTTCACTTATTAAAAGAAGAGGTATAAATGACAGCTGTGGTTTTGTCAGTTATAGCATTATTTAGAGATTTACTGATATAAATGATTGTGTTAATCTAGCGCATTGGCATTGTAAAAATAAGAGGCTTTTAAGCTCCCGAATTCGGAAACCTTATTTTAAAATTTTCAGAGGGCATGTACAGGGGGTTAGAATATAGTATGGGACAGTGTGTCATTTGTTGGCTTTTTTGCTACAATTTTAATTTTGGGTCTTAAAATGTAGATAATGGTCCCAGGAATCCAAATCAAATTGTTACCATTTTTTTATCCCTTCCGTTTGGTGGCCATCTTGGATTTCAAAATGGCTGCCATTTTCAACATATTTTGCTCTATATCTGGACTTCTGAGCAACATAGAAGGTTCAAATTGGTGGCAATACCCATGTTTTTGATGTCAAGGAACACAAATATCGCATTCAGAAAGCCGCAGAATGTTTCCATCAGGCAGACATCTTGATTTTCAAAATGGCCGCCATTTTCAACATATTTTGCTCTATATCTGGACTTCTGAACAACATAGATGGCTCAAGTTGGCGGCAATACCCATGTTTGTGAGGTCAAGCGACACAAATATTACATCCAAAAAGTCACAGATTGATTCCTTCCGGCGGCCATCTTGAATTTCAAAATGGCCGCCATTTTGAACACATACTTCACTCAATATCTGGACTTCTGAGCAACATAGAAGCCCCAGTTGGTGGGAATACCCATGTTTGTGATGTCAAGGAACACATATATTACATTCAGAAAATCATAGATTGTTTCCTTCGGGTCGATATCTTGAATTAAAAAAATGGTCGCCATTTTAATATATACTACGCGCAATGTCTGGACTTCTGAGCAAAATAAAAGGCTCCATTTGGTGCCAATACCCATGTTTGTGATATTATTGATATTGATGTTGTGGCAGATTGTCACCGTGAAAGACAAAGGCTAAGGGACTATCCCCAATAGAAAAGGGTGTTGTAGACCTGGCGAATCCCAGCTACTATTTAGCTAATTGACAAGCCGAACTGTTTACAACGCAGCACCAGGGTTAAAGCCCCTGATTTGAGGTCTGTACTTCCTGCGTCAACATTGGTCTCTACCAATTAGATGATGAGTTGGTCTTAAAGCCTAAAGGTCCAACCCTGATATTGACAAAAGATGCTGCTTTTATCATCAGCACATGAGGAGTCAGCTCCAGGTGGGAGATGCTCACCAGGTTCAATACCAATAGATGTTACTTGGTTGATAGCAAGTCTTTCTTTCCACAAAGTGACTCTCTTAAGCTCCTTAGAGACTGTTTCAAGAGGTTGGAATTTGCTTAAGAAACTCTCTCTGGATTTAAGGCGGTTGGCAGCAGGTATCTGTCCAGACATAGGGTGCTTCACATTAGATACTTGGCAGCTACGCTCTGCATGCTCGTTACGCTACGACAGTGTCTGGTGGAAACAATTCCGCTAGTATGTTATGTTTTCCGTTGATGGTGGGTGGAGGCATCCTGTTGATAAGCCGGCAGGAGGCAACGCTGAATCAAGCTTCTTAGCAAAGGTTGATCTTCATACAGGGCAAGCATACTCTGCACAGCAGTAGCACAGGCGTATGCCGTCGATTCTTAGGGTATGTGGGCGAGCACCCCATCTTGTGCAAGTGAGTTGTTCAAGGATGTGTTGCCGTTTGAACAGACTTTACTCTTAGTCTTCTCGATGTGGGTCTAAAGAGAGAGAGTGCGGTTCCAAGGTACTCCTAGGTAGACAGGGGTACCACAGTTTCCGGGGTGTTCCAGACCAGGTACTTTAAGCTGACGTTTTGGCTTCACGGTTGCTAAGATGGAAAGCACACACCTGGCTTGGATGGATTTGCACATAAGTGGTTTTCCTCATAATAAGGAGTGAGTTATCCAAAGCTTGGAGAGTTCTCTTCAACAAACTGTGAAGTCGGCATCTTTGGCGATAATTCCAAATCGTCTGCATAATAAAACGGCAGGTTCCTGCCACTGCTCCTAGCTGAACAAAGAACATTCGGTTGCCGCAATCCTTGATAAGTCAGTTTGAGTTAGTTTAGTTTCAAGTGGATTTCCAGAATCTTATGGTGTTAAGCATCTGTGATTAACCGTGTCGTAGGCTGCCGATAGGTGGACAAACACACTACGGTTACCATACCCTTCTGAACATCCTCAAGGTGTTGAGTTAGGTGGGGCGGTACATGACTTGTTGTTGATTTGCCTGGCCGGAAACCTGCTTGTTCTGGTATGAGGTGTGCGTCTATCACAGGGGCATACGGTTTACGGTGGAGCAGGAGACGTCAAAGAGCTTGTAGGTATGCTGAGGAGTGATATTTGTCTATAGCTCTTGGGATTGGATTATTAAACAGCATTAAGAACTAAAGCCTACAACACATTTAAAGCTGTTAAGTCTGATCATAGGATTGTCTCTTGATGAGGAGATAGTTACCTCAGAGAAACCCCCCTCCAGAGATCCCCCATAAAAACATTCACTGGAGTAAGGTTATCGGGAGCGCAGTATACTGTAGCAGTACATACACGGTCAACACTCTTGTTGATGCGCTTGAAGATTAGAACCCCAGCAGGGTCTATGATGCCGTCACTTCAGCCAACAAAGAAATTGCACTGGAAATGCTACCTAGAAGAAGAAGAAGCCTATACTGCCTTTGCCTCAAATGACAAATCGCACCAAGAAGCACCGTTACTAATCCACCGAAGCTCCAAGCAGGAACGTTGTGATGCCGCTAGGCTGCAAGTTGATGATGCTTACATCGCGATGCTTGAGGAGCATGTTAAGTCCAAGGCCTTGATGAAGCAAGTGCACCCTAAATCTCAAATACAGCATGCTGCTGCCTGGGATGCACTGAGGGAGCTGACTGATAAGAAAGATACAAACCTAGAAGCAAACGTGAAAACAACCCGACCACATGGTTTCAGCACTTTAGTTCTCACTTGGCAACCAGTTTAGATAAACACCCTTGATGACCTTATTCCCCCCCCCCCCCCAATCACAAGAGAACCAGATTCCTTCCTATCAAGACTGGACCCTTTAACTATAGAGTAGCTTCTGATCTGCCTGAAGAAACTGAACAACATCAAGACTCCTGGTGCCGACAACATTCTTGCAGTATGTCATCTGGAAAAGAATCCACTAACAACCCGAAGACTAGAGAGGAATCACACTGTCACACTGGCCTCTAAGATCTGCAACTCAATGGTTATCAACAGAAAATTTCGTTTCTCACATGCGATCCCATTCTCAGAGGAAACCAGAATGGTTTTCGCCAAAGGCAGATCAACACTAACTCAGATACGTGCCATCAGAAGGATATTTTTTTTTTTAGAAAGAGTTGAGAATTCTTAAGAGAATAAGCTTCAATTGTGTTTGTGACTTCTCCAAGGCTTTTTACAGTGTCAACAGAGATATGTAATGCTGAATCTTCCCAACTATGGTGTTCCAGGACGAGACTGTAAAAACAATTGCTATCATGTACTATGATAACTCGTCTAGCTTTGTCCAGACAGGGATGGGGACCACCAACGGCGTTAACCTATGGATCTGAGACGGACATGAAGAAAGAGCTACAGGATAGGGACTGGGAGGAAAATACACCAGGTTCTTATGCGAGAGTACAAAACATCCTGGCGTGAGGCGCAATTGACCAAAAAGCACAAATATATGGATATATCCTCCAATCTCATCTTCTGTTGCCCAACGCCGAGCATGATTTGCCGGTCACTGTTATCGTGCGATTGATCAGGTAGTCTCGGACATCACATGTTGGAGGTTACCTCAAGATGACCTCCTGAAGGAAACTATCTGCAACTTTCTGGATGTGATAGTTGTGTTCCTTGACATCACAAACATTGGTATTGCCACCAATTTCAGCCTTCTAGGTTGCTCAAAAGTCGAGATATAGAGCAAATATGTTGAAAATGGCAGCCAAACGGAAGGGATAAAAAATGGTAACAATTTGATTTGGATTCCTAGGATCATTATCTACATTTTAAGACCCAAAATATCAATTGTAGCAAAAAAGCCAACAAATCTCAAACCATCAACACACTGCTCCATACTAATAGTCTGATTTCAGTTTATTTAGGATGTCTCCATATTTTCAGATGGGGTTTCATTTTTTTTAATTATCACACCCTTAACAGTAAGCTTATAGGCTTATATTTAAGTGCGTTTTTTTTATCAAAACTCTGGTCATTTATGGGGTACGTGAACACGACCACATATGACCACATATTCATTATTTCACGCCCAAAAATAAAAAAAAAAACACTTTCCCTAAGGACTCTTTGCGGAAATAAAAATTCAAAAAGTTACTTCAGTACAGTTTAAGGGGAAAAAAACCAATAACGTCACCAAAATGCTTATTTATGCTAATTATTCTATTCTATATTTCGAAATCTCTGAGTCAGCCTTTAACCATATATTGCATAGATCGGTGAGATATTAAGTCACCATAGCATTGCCTTTCTACAATTAGCGTGCCCTAAGCCTTCGCTGTCATGATTTTCGAGGTCATGCTCATCAGTTAGCAATATTTAACGAAAACCGAATGTGGGCAAACTTGCAGGCAATACCAGCAGTCTTATATAACGGAAGCTCTTTGAGAATTCTGCTGCTTTAAACTGCAATTCAACATGGAGAACAGCACTTTTAAAGAGAGTGAGTACAGAGTAGCGATTTTAGCCCGTTACTATTTTTAAATCGATTCGTTTGTATATATTTAGCAGAATACATGTAAAATCATCTTGTTGAAGATTTTTCAAACTCAGAGATTTCAGAATATATTTTTGTGTAGTAATTAAAAAAGTCAACTAGAACTAAAGATAGTTACCTAAAATGCTTACTTCCAAAGTTAGAGATTAATCGGATTTTCCGTTTTTTACGCAGTAAACACTTATGTGCAATATTACATTTCGTGTCCTTATGGATATGTATGTCCATTGCAAAAAAAGTCACGACTTCCATAAGCGGATAAAACGGGAAACTTTCACTGTTGCATTCGTTGTAAAATATAGGGCAGACTGACCACGATGATCATCGAGTTAAGAAAATTACAACCTCTTACAATTTGGCTCCTTAAAATAAAATCCCTTTAATTAGTCGACAATTTTTTTTAATTAGCCGACAATATGGTTTTAACTCTTTTTATTAGGAAAGAAACTAAATTGCACGTGTTAAAGGATGTTTTGGAAGTTGGGAAGACAAACACTACACTGCCTGTTATATAAACATTAATAAATACTATGCATTTTGCAAGACACAATAAATATTGGCTAGAACTGTCCACACATTAAGCTTAGGAAATATTATCAATGTAACTGGAATGTTTCATAACTTAAAAAAGTTTTTTGGAGGACATAAAAGTCGTCAATAATTTTATGACAGCCATATTTTGCTCGTTGTCTTAAAAATTTCTCATTACATAATATACTTCCTATCCTTCATAATAATGTACACGCTTAAAATATCGAAATTGAAAATAATTAACAGTTAATATGGATAATATACACATGTGGTACAGTGGATCAGCGCTCGCCTCATAAGCATAAGGTTGTGGGTTCAAACCCCGCTGTCGCTAATGTATTGTGCACTTGGGCAAGGCACTTTACCCCGCATGCCTCTCTCCACCCAGGAGTATAATGGGTATCGGCATATGCTGGGAATGCAAAACAAAACAGACTCGCTGTGCGGGAGGAGTGGCGAACCCCCGCAGCAACATGAGGGAGTCTCGCCCAAACGCCAATGACAGAGATGAGCACTCCGCCGAACCATACTCACTAGTTAAATCTAACATGTAAACAATTTTAGAGGGCACTATACGCTTATACAAACTTCCCAAAGAAAATATCAACTTGTTCCTGAAAAGGATTTTTAAAAAAAATGTATTATAGTAGGATTTTTTTATTCCTGTCAGTTCATTAAAAGTTTTTGGGGCGATTCTATTCGTTCTGAGATGTTGTATACTTTACCCAATCAGTATAATAGAAATTCGATGTCACGATACCGGATAAGATTAAGGCCATAATTCAAAAATGTCCCTGTTCCTCACGAAGAAAATATTACAAAGCAAATGCGCTGAATAAACACCAGCAGCAAACCAAAACACCCAACTCTGCCACAAACTCTGAAGCATTCAAACATAAGAAAATGATACGAAATAATCACCCCCCCATTATTATTACTCACCAAAGTTCTTTTACGCACTAAGAATACTAGAAAAATCTACAACATACACGTTTACATTCTTAATCTTGTCCAGAAATAATATTTGACAGCTTGACGCATAACCCCCGCAGCCGCGCGCAAGTGCTGTTAAAGCCTGCTAAAAACTAAAACGGGGAATCCGTCTGCTCCTACAGTCCACGGTAAGGTATTTAGCCGGCTGACTTATGTTTTCAGTTTGTAGACTTGGACCCATCTTTTTCACAGTCATGCGGGGACAATTGCATATTATTATTAAAGAACAATATCCAGGATGTTGAATCTTTAAAAAAGGAAATTTGATTATGGGAATAACAGCCACTTTTTGGAAAAAATAAGATTTTTGATGACGCAACGGCATTGATTGGTTTAGTATTTTGCTTCGGGGGAACCCTTAAGTAAAAATGACGTAGTATCCCTTACATTGAAAAAAAAAAACCACCGATTATCGTCATCGTACGTCGGTTTTTGAATCAGTAGGGAAAAGTACATTTTGTACTGTTTCGACATAATAAACGGTGTCTTTTGGAAAAAATAATAGCACTTGGGCAGAGGGTCATTACAGACCCTTGGTGTAACATAGTTCGATTTATATATATATCGGTTCGGTCGCCCCCCGAGGAGTCAAGCTGATACCTGATACCTGACACTTTACCTGGTACCTGAGACACGTTACACCAACCTATTCATCTGTTACC
This sequence comes from Ophioderma brevispina, assembly GCA_023653785.1. Lineage (NCBI taxonomy): Eukaryota > Metazoa > Echinodermata > Ophiuroidea > Amphilepidida > Ophiodermatidae > Ophioderma > Ophioderma brevispina. The sequence goes on along the minus strand of JAMKCH010006612.1, from coordinate 123,441 downwards.
GTTATAACTACATACGGCAAAGCAGCAAGCAGCAAATGCCAATTTCAAGTCATAGTGTGGACTGTTTCAAAGGAATTGACCCAGGGGGGGGGGGGGGGGGGGGGCGGCCAGATAGCGAAACGTCGTTTTGCGTTCCCATAGGTTTTCTCACGTAATCACTAAAACTTGACAAATATTCTAAAGTCGAAATATTTTTCCTATTCAATATTTTCTATCAAAATCCGTTGGAGTTGAAGACTCAACTCCAGTCTAAGTTAGTTTTTTGATATGAATAACGGTACAACGGGATCCATTTTGTAACGAGGCTCGCTTGACCCATGTTCAATCGCCGAGTCACCGCTATTTATAGCTGTGCTGCGGACCATGTACCATGCCCGGTACCAGGTAGCCCCAGGGTAGCCCTTGCACCACCTTGGATGATTCGTGTGACCTGCAATGATAGAATCCTCCCATGTCCGGCCTTTAAAAACGATTTGATAGTAGTTTTGTACAGCACAAGTATGGCACCACCGCCTAAAGCACGGCAATTGAAACGGTCGCGGCTCCGTACGGGGGGGGGGAATCCCCCACGCGCCCTTCACTTATCTATTTATAAACGCGCACAGTGACTTCAAATTCCGGTTCACTGTTCAGGCTCGTCCATTAACTCGTTCGGCAGTTTTTGCGCTATGATGAAACTTGGCCGCCAACCGCCTGGAAGTGACTATTCGCCAGAATAGTCGGCGAATACTTTTGTGAAATCTATTTACCGGACAAAGACCTCAAATCCCTGTAATTCTCTGACTCAAAGCCCAGCTGATTAAATCAGTGCTCATGTCTTCCTATTCCATCTTCATTGCTAGACATGGGCCATCCTGGAATGTTAAGGAAATTAGTTAATCTTCCCTTCCGCCATGGTTTCCCCCCTGTTTTTTTCGGTATGATATATTTATTTGCTTCTTTGTCTTGCCCTGCCTGCAATCGATGGATTGCAGGTGATCTTGGCTTTGTAGTGTTTTTTTATGGTAATAAAAGATGATTTATAAAGACTATCATATCACTAATAGTATGATCGGTGTATTCCGTAAAAGTTATGGAGGATTAAAATCAATCACCACCACTCCTCCCTCGCTAGTGTAGTGGAATAAGAGCACGATTATAATGCAGTATCAAGGGTTCGATCCAAACCATGGCCTTTTCCAATAAATGTATTTCAGTATTATTTAGAGTAGGCAAAAGGTATATGCCGACTGTCGTGCAAACCAATTTTGCAAAATTGGCTATACTATGACAATACCCACAGGCTTATCATTAAGTAAACCCCATAGTCGTAACACCACTCAAATTGTAAATTAATACACAGGCCATGCAATAATAGGCCTACGCAGTGTAATAATCAGTAAAGCTAGGAAATTGTAAGTTGTGCTTAAATTAATTACTCAACAGTAGGCCCCAGGCCCACGTCGTGCCACGTGTTCATCGTCATGCGATAAAAAGTTCACATCAATCATGCTTCTGTTAAATACCTGGCATACTCAAAACTCCAGAAACTTCCCCTGCCAAAGTAATCTCTATCAAACATAATACCCTTGAAACATACGCGCCATGGGTACAGAGCATGCGCTCTTTAGCCATGGCAGCCGATTGAGCATTTCAGCTGTTCGTTTGAGTTCAACAATCCCACGTCCAAATGATTTCTTACCATCGGACCATATTGCGTTTTACTGACAGGAATAAAAAATCAGACTATAGTAATTCATTTAGTTTGCAGAAAATCCAAGTTCCCCTATAAAAAAACCAAAGTTTCTGGACATATGCTTACACCCGGCAAGTTCATTTGAAAGTTCAACAATGCTTACATTTTGGTACCAGTGGATAGCTTTGTCATTGTTTCATTGGTCTCAAATAGTTACAGTAATACCCAGGATGGCGTCACAATAAGCGAAGCGGCCATGATGGCATTGTGTAAGGTTTTGGCCACTTTTTAGGAAGCATGAACTTTGACAAATCAGGATCATGGTTTTTAATAATTGTTTTTATGAATTATTAACAAATAGCCTAAGATAAAATAGAGACCATAAATTATTTGGATAGCTACAATATATTTTTTTTTAATATCAAACAAATCTTAGAGTTTTGAGGGGATACGCATTCTCTCAAATTGCACGCCCATCGGTCGTAGACCACCTACAGAGAACGTTTCGAAAGTTTATTTGACAAACAAGTACAAAATAATACCGCAAATCATGTTTTGAACTTGCATGCTATCGTGAATCGTCCCTATAGAAAACCAATTCTGTCGTGCACGATGGTTTGAATGTAGGGTCGGCACGACAAAAAATTACTAAATCATATTCTTCTTACATAAGGACAGCGTATTCGGCTTATCATTTCACGGTTGTGATCTAATTACATTGTAAGCATTCCAAATATGCAAAAAACCAGGGTTCGGAAAAAATTGGGGGCGCTTTCTTCGTTGAGATGTCCTCATCTGTCCTCTTTCATTTTTGGGTACAATCAAAAGAGTACAGAAAATGAAACGGCGAATAAACCATTTGGACCAAAAATCAGAATTCGACCCGTATGTTGGTGACCGGACGTACCGATGATATGATAGTAGCTAAAGGGTTTTGCATTTTTTATTGTCATGATAGTCACGTGGTATCCATTTTTATTTCCAATATTATTATTCCCATTTACATTTTAATGTCGAGATAATTGGTTGCTTAGTAGATCTTCAAACATGTACGATAGTTACGATCCACCTTGTATTTTATTTTTATTCCTTTTAAACAACCTTATGCAAAAACCGGGAACAGTGCAATGTTTATTTTTTTATGGTTTATCTTTTTTCTCAACGGTTTTGCAAATCTTAATTATATGTCTGTGGTATTTATATGTAGTGAACCTGAAATAGTTATTTGTAATCAACCAATACAGTATAGGTTGGTTTGCATGATTCTTCGGTAACGTTGTGAAGTTCTCCCGGGGAAGTTCCGAATAAGGAATTGATAACGGCCACTCTTCACTCCTCAAACATCAGTAATTTCTTTAAATCGTATGTTTTTGCCCCTCGAAATTATGCTATCAAGCTGCGCCCATGGAACAAGTCCTTCGAAAGTAACACGAACTTCGATTTAAAACAATAAAGAATGGCCCATTTTCTTTTGTACAAAGCTGACCCATGTTGTTTTAATCAATAGCCCGTTTTCATTCAATGGTCAAGCAGTATTCGATATAACCGTAATACATCCATTGCTATAACATTAATGACCCGGTAGTGGGGTCCCCCAATTGTTAAAATCCAACTCAAAGAACACCAAAAAAAACCAGCAAAAAAGCATTAAAACATGCCATGATACAAACGACACACACCGTGGGTATATTAACAGAAACACACTTCCCTTATTGGTTTGAACGGCGCGTGTCCGTAGAAATAGCACAGGTGGCAATATCATCATAATCACTTTTAACCGCTCGCAATACACAACCAGAGCATGTATTGCAAACCCACAAACGTATATTGGACACATTTCATGTGCCACAATTGAAATTAGAAAACGGAAACGATGAATTAGAAGTACGTTCACGCTGTCACTTAAAAGGATGATAGTGGAAAGTGCGAAACTCTAACAAGTGGTCTCACAGACCTAACGCCTTATTACGAAATGGATAGTAGCCAAAAACTTGTTAACATAATTCTAGTTATCCTCATGATGTGCCTTTTAGTAATAAAATGAAGATAATTAACTCTATGCAAAGAAAATGACGTTTTTTTAACGGGGCCCCCCCCCCCCCCCCCCCCCCCCCCCCCGGAATTCTTTTGTCAACAGCTACTGAACCATCACTTACTATCCATATCCAACAATGCGTTACCTGACTATAGATTCCTTCGTGGCCACGAGTGCGGTTATAATCGGTGGACGTTATTTATTGATTTTACTTTTGGATAGCTCTGTGGTGTCGGTTCGAGTCAGCGTAGCCCACGGACTTTCAGCACATTAAAATTACACGAGAGTAAGATTCATTTTCTTTACTCATGGGCAATTTGGCCATTGAAGTTTTATGGAATGGAAAGTATCATTCATCTATAGTTCAAACCATTTCCAAATCTTTCTTATGTAGTTCGCGAGTATTTCAGTTATTGTCAGATCGGCAACATCAAATAGTTTTTGCGGCAGTTGATTTTATCATTAAAGCATCTTCATAAAAATAACAAATGGGATTTTTCAACAAATATATATCAAACCATCGGTTGACTTACGACGGAAATGAGACCATGTAAAATACTAAAGTATTTAAAATATTAGAATCGAAAACCATAGTAAGACAAAACCAGTGAAACTTTATTAAGAAAACGACCCGGCAATTACCAAATAATTCGAGAGAAAGAAACATATGCGAGACAGTCGTTCAAACAAACAAATCTACATGTGATTATGTGACACATTTATGAGCAAGATAGGAATTAAGAAACGGAAACGACAAGTTAGAAATGGTTTTCAAAACGGTTATTTGTAACGATAATTAGTTCGCAAAAGGAACACATTAAAAAAAAAACAAAGTAACCGGTCTCACAGACCTAAAGCCTTTATTACGAAATGAATATTGGCGAAATTAGTACATTATTATATTTATCATTATGATGTGGCCTTTTTTACTGCTAACATTGAAAATTTAATTCATGCAAAGAAAATTATGCCTTAATGTTTAACGGATCTTTTGTTACAACCATCACTGTCCATCAGTACTGCATATACAAAAAAGCAAATTCCAGGGAGTGCAATGGTGTTGGGGTGTTATAATAATTATAATCGGGCTTTGTTTGTTATTAGTAGTGTTATCGGTGCGATTGCTACAGAGCGCATAGCTCTGTAGCCATGGCGCGTATGGTTCAAGGGTTTATGTTGTAGAGATTAATTTGGCAGGGGAAGTTTCTGGAGTTTTGAGGTAATTTAACAGAAGCATGTGATGTGCTTCATATTTTTTTATTAATTTATCATGATCATTACTAAGATCTTTTGAACAAATGTTTTTAAGAGATGATTTAAGTCATGGGACCGAGACTGCCAGAGTAGTTAAATGCATTTGTAGCAGTTTCACAAAATTACCGTTTGGGAAATCCCCAATGCCCAATCGAGCAGTCGTTGTCCTCACCCTAACTGTAAGAACCACATGTGAGTCTCACATATGATCGATTACGCTGTGAACAACAGAGATACAGCAATGCTTGCTGCTTGGCCGTATTGTAGTATTATAAACGGTAACGAGATGGAATAGTTTGGTGTCACGTGGCAGGTACCAGGTCCCGTGTCAGGTATCAGATATCAGTTTGCTCTTCGGGGGACGACCGATATATATAAATCGACTATGTTAAATCAAGGTCGGTACATATGACCTTCTGCCCAAAGTGCTATATTTTTTCAAAAAGACCACCGTGTAGTTTGTCTAAACAGTACAATACAAAATTTTACCTTTTCCCTACTGATTCAAAAAACCGTAGACGAGACGATAACGGTTGTTTTTTTCCAAGTAGGGATACGTACGTTATGTTTACCGGAATGGGTCCCCCGAAGCAAAAATAATAACCCAATCAATGCCGTGACGTCATCAAATCTTATTTTCCAAAAATTGGCTGTTATTCCCATAATACAAATGCCTTTTTAAGATTCAACATCTGTTATATTGTTCTTAATAATTAATATTCAATTGTTCCCCGCATGAATGTGAAAAAGATGGGTCCATAAAGTCTACAAACTGGAAAACATAGCTCAAGCCACTATAAATACCCTTACCGTGGATGAATGAGCAGGACGGATCCCCGTGTTAGTTCTAGCAGGCTTAGCAGGCTCACTTGCGCGCGGCTGCGGGGGTTATGCGTCTGTTCGTAAGCTCCTCCGTGGCGCAGCAGTGTAAGCGACAGACATTGATTTTACTTTGGATAGTCTGTTGTTTGTCAGTTCGAGTTCCGTGGTGGCCCACCATTTTCGGCATTATGCTAGTATTCCATTCTGGTAGACGTTTCATCTGAAGTCCCATTGATGCAAATGAGATATTACAATTGATTGCGTCATGCCGCTGTATATGCTGTTGTGCAGTAGTACTTGACGGAAAAATGGCAATACCTCATTGCATCAATGGGATTCTATATGACACGTCTACCAATTCGGGTGGTCATTCTCTTTAATTTGGTTATGTAGGCTGTACAAGGGCTTCTCGGGTTCTGTTACGCGGGTTTCCAGGAGTTTTGCCAGTTTAAAGGTTTATGGGTGATGCTGAATGATTCTTTATCAAAATTATAAGGCTTAGAAATTAACAGATGGTTTTCCTTAATTGTAATGGCAAAAGACTGATACGTGGACTCTGGTAAAAATACGTCTTACTGAATGCAAAGCAGTAACTCATTCTGTTCTTTAAAATGTAAATAACAGTGTATATTATCAACAAAAGAACTTAAAATACATTCCATAATTTTATGCCCTTTTTAATCTATTCTTTGTGAAAAAGGCCTAAAATGCAGAAAACATTACAATGATGACTATCTAACTAACTGAAGGAGATAAAAATGTCCAAACAAAACTGAACGATTGTAAGTATAATAAGATATAGATAATATCAATTATGATAGCCATGGACTTCAAGCTCTTCATATTTTATTACAATGTTAAAAGCAACAATAGACAACCAAACAATTTACCGGAATATACGAGAAAAACAATCGACTTCGAATATTTTAATTTATAAACAGTGTTCAATACTGAAATTTTTTTTAATACTTATAGACGTAATAACATATATTCACCAGTGTGATTAATAAATATATTCACCAGTGTTTAAATACTTCCAAGCACTTGGCTTTACTTAATAGTGAAGTAACACATACGTTCCAGGGCGGACGTATGTACGAATCACCACACACTCAACTAAAGTGTTGTATAAACTGTTAGCCGAAGAAAATGATTTTATTGCAACATTGACCCAATTCTACTTGCACAGCTAGTTAATGTTCACAAAAATAACGGAAAATCTACCAAAAAAACGTTGGAACGTAAAAAAAAACACAAGTTTTTAAAAGAGTACGAGCCATCTAAAGTTAATAAATCAAAGATAGCACCAAGTATAATCAAAGGCGTAGTGTAAAATGTGAAAGTTTACAAAATTAAAATTTCTTTCAAAAAGGCAAAAGAAAAATTGCCCCTTTCCACTCTCAACCTAAATACAGCCTAAATATTATGGATTTCATGCTAGAGGCGCTGATGTAATACCAAGTTAAAAACAGCTTTGCCTTATTGTGAGGCAACAGAGCAGCGGGAACCTTCCTGTTCGTCTTAGTACTCTTCTTCCCATACCAGAGAGAGAGCGAGAGAGGATGTCTCTGAACATTGAAATAGACCAATCCCACAAAAGAAAAGAAATCAAGCAAGAAAACAAACGAATTAAGCAATATAGCAACTTGAAACGTATTAAAGTCAGAACAAGACGCCTTTAAACAAGAAATAGGAAGTACTAATTCCAAACTCAACTTCCAGTATAACCTTAAACAAGAACAAGTACAGTTGGAATTATTTTAAATGCAACAATTGGGTCTAATTGATGCTGGTTCCTTTAATGATATATGGACGTTCTCAACAAAGGAATCGGAAAAAGGAAGAAATGGGACCAAGTTGCCAATGGGCAGGGGGGGCAGACGCACTTGAGTATACTTGGTGCTATCTTTAGATTTATTAACTTAATATGGCTCGTACTCTTTTTAAAAACTTGGTGTTTTTTAGGTTGGCCAACGTTTTTTTTGGTCGATTAAACTAACCAGAACAATAGGCATGAACTATAAGCCTGACTCCAACCTAAAACCATGAGCTTTTAAACCCGGATTTTTTTACGACGCTTAAAAGTTTTAATAGGTATGATCCTATAAAATTTGACGTTACTTCACAAATTATGGATGTGTTTTAGCACATAGGGTCATGCCTGAGTCGAATAACACGATTGCCGAAAATACCAGGGTGCAGATTTTTCCTCCTTTCCTCTGAGAAAAGATGAAGAAATCGGAGCAATATTTAAGATTAACCTTTCGTGATGGACCTTGTACATTTGGTTACTTTTACAGCAGGCGAAGCATTTTCATTTTTGCACCTGTTATATGGATTTTCCCCCTCCTGGATTCTGCCCACACTCTCACGAGGGGCATCCCGCTAAAATTTGTTCATTAACATTCATAGGAAGACAAATCCACTGAGGAAATGATGCTCTGCTCTCCACGGTCACGGAATGTCCAAATGACCCAACTAATATAGTTCATTTACCAAAGTGTGCTTTCTTTGTTATGTACAACATATGCATATCGTTTATATGTAACTGTTTTCAAGGGTTCTTTACTCAAATGGTCAAACCATCAATAGTTGCGCTATCGAAACGTGATTTTGCTTAACCCTCGTCTTGGGGGGGGGGGGGGGATACCACCGCATAATTAACTTCCTCCGGTGTGCTAAATTGCCAAAAGCTTTAATAAGAAACCTCAGGATAATTGTCTTCTCATCTTTTCTTGTCATTTCATTTGGAAAATGTGAAGGTAGCACCTTCACCGGCTCTTAAACTCTATGTTTATGTAAAACTAGTCAATTCGATGCTGAAGACTGCTTAAAAAAAAGATATTCCTACTTTTTTGTCGCAAAATTGGATTTTCGCCTATTTTCTGTGGGAAATTACAATTACATACATTTTTGCCGACTCGCGGGATTTATGACCTCATTGTGAAGACATACTGGGTACGTGGGTGCTAATTTTGTTATCAATAAAAAGGAGAAGTACTATAGCTATCCACTGGTATCAAAATCATAAGTATCCCGAGGAGTGCCCCCCCCCCCCATAAACCGTGTTATAAGAAAGTTTGGTAAGTCGAGGGTTAAATTATAAAATTTATCTAACACAGCAAGTGATGGCTGTACTTCTGCACCGCATTCTGAGCCCGCCGAAGAGAAGAGCCAGACCAAAGGAAATGGATCATTGGCTGAAAGGGACGGCGGAGTTACGAACAACATGACGGAAGTGAAGAAACGGAGGATAGTAATGTATGGGTTGGATGAACGACCACCGCTGTTCCAATCTTTACTGCTTGGTTTTCAGGTAGTGTTTGCTGATAGCATATTGAAAGAAATGGTATTATAACGATATTACTAATTACAATGTCGAATACTGTGTACTTTTAACTGATCTCCTGATTTTTATCAGTTATGTAGTACATTGTTTACAAACTAAGAAAAGTATCATACTACTCTCATTTCACAACAATAACACTGGTAAGGGTGGATCAGTTCTCGACGGGACCATTCGCTGTTATTAAATGTATAGAAAATTGTATAGAAATTATTAGACAAGTTAATAATTGCTGGTATTGTTACTGCACCTACAACATATGGCTACATTACCTTTGATTATGCAAAGTCAAAGGTGAGATTTATGCCGAAATGCATGTTCAATGAAAAGCAAAATTGGTAATTCAATTCCCTAGATGTAAAAAAGTATATAAGATAAGAACGGCATTATACCTGATAAACATTTAATTTGTGACCACAATTCATGTTCAATGAAAATAAAAGGTAATTCAAGTCCTTAGACGTAAAAAAAGTATATAAGATAACAACGGCAATATACTTGATAAACAATTTAATTTGTGACCTCAAGTGGACGCAATTCTTTTTCCAATGTTATTTACATACCAGATGTTGGTTACATATGCCTTTAATGCAATTATGATAATTATAATTTTCTTGCAATTCTGTTCAAAATAAAATATTCGTAAACTTTTGTACGAGAGATTTCATGAAAGGACTGTAATGTTTTGGCGTTTCCATCAGCTCATAATTTGCACACTGTGAATAATAATATGAAAAGAACATTTTATTCGCCTTCGCAATATTTACCGGATCAACCGCTTTTTCTACATTTGAGAGTTGTTCATCATCTACGTCCGTTCACTGATTTTATCTCGCATTGACGATGCCAATTCACTTTGGAAGGAAGGTCGGCCAGAGATCCGAGTAAACTTCAGATCTTGCAGAAAGAGCGGCAGCCAGGCTGGTGTTCAGATCTGATAGAAGACACCAGCCAACACCACTCCTTAAAGAGCCCATTGGCTACCAATTAGTGAGCGCGTTGTCTTAAGCTTATGCTTCTTACTTACAAGGGCATTTCCGGACAATTGCCATTCTTACTTGTCCGAAACCTATCTTGTATATTCCTGCAGGGCCAGGATTGCGTTCTGCAGAGAAAAGACGCTCCTCACTGTTCCCGCACAAAAGGGTCAGAGGTGAAAGGGATTCAGCAATGCGGCCCCTAGCCTATGGAAATCTTTGCCTATCTCGGTTCGCCACTCAAGTCATTGTACTTTTAAGGAAAGCTTAAAATTAATCATTTCCTAAGAGTTGAGTGTGTGCTTTTTAAATGTGTTTTTTGTTATTGCCACACATGTATTTAATTATGCAGCGGGTTCTTTGATTGTATAGTTTGAGGTTAAGTACCTATCTCATAGTATAATACAACAGGTATTGTAAAAGATGAACCACGTTTTAGGCTAAATAGTAATTACTTCTATTTTGTGAAAGCGCTGTGAACCTTGTTTTGAGAAGGCGCTATATCAAATGCCGTTTGTATTGTATTGTATGTATTCGGTCACTGATAAGGTACGATAGTAATGAATCCAGCTGAATTCGATTGAAATAGATCAGAAATCATTCATTTATTGGAAAGACATTCTTTATCAAATAAGGCAAACCTCTATGCTTTTCATTTGTGTTAATTTTATACATATATTTATACAAAATACGAAGAAACCCGGACGTGGGAGAAATCTCAAGAAGATGCCTCCAACCATCCACAGAATCTACTAGCAATAGAGTTCCACTTGTGCTCACTTATCATCAGGCTACTACTAAGATCGCCAAAGTCGTTCGGAAGAACTTTCATATTCTTCAAGCTGATGTCTCGACTGCTATACATTTTTCCGGTCCCACCTCTTTGTGCTTACCGTCGCGATAAGAACATACGCGATCAGCTTGTGCATTCCACTCTTCAGTCAGTCGCTTCTAGTTCCGGATCCACCAAACCATGCAAAAGGTCGCCGGTGTAAGACTTGCGATCACATCTCCTCCATGGACTTCATTGCTGGTCCCACAGGCACATATCGCATTAAGGACACATTCACCTGTACATCTACTAACTTGATCTATTCAATTATTTGCACCAAATGTAACCTTCTGTATATTGGCGAGACCAAACGTCGTATGGCCGATCGTTTTACTGAGCATTTACGTTCTATCCGTCTTAAACTTCCCGGACTGCCTGTTGCCAACCATTTTGCCAATAATCACAGCAAGGATGACATCAAAATTACAGGCGTTTCACTTTGTCATGGTTCAGATCAAGTTAGAAAAGATACTGAACAACGCATCATTCATATCTTGGGTACACTCCAACCAGCAGGACTTAAGGCCAGCTTCACCGCATTCAAGAAGTAATTTTTTGCGTCGTCTCTTTTATGACACTTGTTCTTGCAGGCACGTTTGTTTTCAACAGTGCATCACCCTACCCATTTTAAAGACATTTCTTGTTTTTTTTCTCGTACGTTCGTATTCAACTTGTTTATATTGTGATTTCTCCCATATATATGATAATTACGAGAGCAAATTTGCTCTTAAAGGTCCCACGTATTCAATATTTGGGTAATACAACAGGTATTGTAAAAGATGAAACCATGTTTTAGGCTAAATAGTAATTACTCTCTATTTTGTAAAGCGCTTTGACCTTGTTTTGAGAAGGCGCTATATCAAATGCCGTTTGTATTGTATTGTATTCGGTCACTATAATGGTATATAGAGTAGTAATGAATCCAGCTGAATTCGATTGAAATAGATCAGAAATCATTCATTTATTGGAAAGACATTCTTTATCAAATAAGGCAAACCTCTATGCTTTTCATTTGTGTTAATTTTATACATATATTTTATACAAAATACGAAGAAACCCGGACGTGGGAGAATCTCAAGAAGATGCCCTCCAACCATCCACAGAATCTACTAGCAATAGAGTTCCACTTGTGCTCACTTATCATCAGGCTACTACTAAGATCGCCAAAGTCGTTCGGAAGAACTTTCATATTTTTTCCTTCAAGTCAAGCTGATGTCTCGACCTGTCTAACATTTTTCCGGTCCCACCTCGTTGTGCTTAACCGCGCGATAAGAACTAACGCGATCAGCTTGTGCATTCCACTCTTCAGTCAGTCGTTTCTAGTTCCGGAGCCACCAAACCATGCAAAAGGTGCGGTGTAAGACTTGCGATCACATCTCCTCCATGGACTTCATTGCTGGTCCCACAGGCATCAATATCGCATAAGTACACATTCACCTGGTCATCTACTAACTTGATCTATTCATTATTTCAAAACCAAATTAACCTTCTGTATATTGGCGAGACCAAACGTCGTATGGCTGATCGTTTTATAAGCATTTACTTTCTAAAAATCCGTCTTAACCTTCCCGGACTGCCTTTTGCCAACCATTTTGGCCATAACACAGCAAGGATGACATCAAAATTCAGGGCGTTTTTCACTTTGGTCATGGTTCGATCAAGTTAGAAAAGTCCTGAACACCGCATCATTCATATCTTGGTACAGCTCCAACCAGCAGACTTAATGCCAGCTTCACCGCACCGCATTCAGAAGTAATTTTTGCGGTCTCCTCTTTTTATGCACTTGTTCCTTCGCAGGCACGTTTGTTTTCAACAGTGCATCATACCCTACCCATTTTAAGACATTTCTTTCTTGTTTTTCCTCGTACGTTCGTATTCAAACTTGTTGAATTGTGATTTCTCCCATAAATATTAACTTGAATGCAGTCGTTGGGGCGCCTTGGTGTTCTGAATACGTAATCCGGCATGTATTAATGGGATTATTTAAAACAAACCACAGAATCAGAATATTTTGCTGGGCAGGTTTCCGAGCCATCACCCTCAGTCACATATACTAAAAATACTGAATAAGTAGGCCTGTCTGTTATCTTGAACACAAAGTTGGCCATGGCCCTAAAATAAGGCACTTACTACTTCCCTCAGTTTTCTTCCACCACCATTACCATAGCTGCCACGGTCACAGATCATGCTTTATATGGGGCTAACTCATTAGGCTATGGCTGTGCGCTAGAAGAAAAATGAAGGCACAACTTTCATAGAACCAAGCTATGGGAAACAAGATGTGTGAAACCAGCTAACTGTAAAATGAATGGGTGACTGGAGGAGATCCATTAATCTATTACTGAAGTCCCCAGTGGGCTCTTTTAGAATAATTAGTGGCCAATTTATTTGGCTATTAACTGTTTTGCTACTGATAAACTGTACTAGGTGTATAATACAACACCATGAAACTAAGTCTGTTATTTTACTGAAGTCTCAACATAGTAAAAGAGCAAAGGGCTACACCAAGCTTCATAGACCAAGCTACTGGAAACAAGAATGTGTGAAACCAGCTTAACTTTAATGACTTGGTGACTGGAAGGATATCCAATTAAGCTATTCTGAAGTCCCCAATTGGGCTGTTTAGAATAATTTTTTAAGTGGACCAATTTGATTTGGCTATTAACTGTTTTTTGGGCCACTGATAATGTCCTAGTGTATAAGACACACCAGTGAAACTAAAGTCATGTTTTTTACTGAAGTCCAACATAGTAAAAGAGCAAAGGGCTAAATTATTTTGACTCCAGAGCCCACCAGCCTTGGACAAGGCTACCCATATATATGATAATTAACGAGAGAAAATTTGCTCTTAAAGGTCCCACGTATTCAATATTTGGGGTAATACAACACGTATTGTAAAAGATGAACCACTAGTTTGGCTAAATAGTAATTACTCTCTATTTTGTTGTTAAAGGCTTTGACACCTTGTTTTGAGAAGGCGTTATATCAAAGCGTTTGGTATGTATTGATGTATTCGGTCACTATAATGGGATATAGAGTAGTAATGAATCCAGCTAATTAGATTGAAATAGATCAGAAATCATTCATTATTGGAAAGACATTCTTTATCAAAAAGGCAAAACACCTCTATGCTTTTCATTTGTTGTTAATTTATACATAACATTTTATACAAAATACGAAGAACCCGGACGTGGGAGAAAGAAATCTCAAGAAGATGCCCTCCAACCATCCACAGATCTGATAGCACATTAGAGTTCCACTTGTGCTCACTTATAATCAGGCTACTACTAAGATCGCCAAAGTCGTCGGAAAGCACTTTCATATTCTTCAAATGATGTCTCGACTGCTAACATTTTTCCGGCCCACCTATTTGTTGGGCTACCGTTCGCGATAAGACATACGCGATCAGCTTGTGCATTCCACTCTCCGTCAGTCGCTTCTAGGTCCGATCCACCAAACACTGCAAAAGGTCGCGGTTTGTAAGACTTGCGATCACACTCATCCATGGGGACTCATTGCTGGTCCCAAAGGCACATACGCTTAAAGGGACACATTCACCTGTATACATCTACTAAACTTTTATTTTTTTTTTTTTATTAATTATTTGCACCAAATGTAACCTTCTGTATATTGGCGAGACAAAACGTCGTATGGCCGATCGTTTTACTGAGATTACGTTTCTATCCGTCTTAACTTCACGGACGCCTGTGTGCCAAAAATGTGCAAATTAATCACAGCAAGGATGACCATCAAAATTAAAGGCGTTTCACTTTGTCATGGTTCAGATCAAGTTCGAAAAGAATACTGAACAACGCATCAATTAATATCGGGTACACTCCAACCAGCAGGGACTTTAATGCCCAGTTTCACCGCATTCAAGAAGTATTTTTTGCCGTCGTCTCTTTTATGGACATTGTTCTGCAGGGACGTTTTGTTTTCAACGTGCCATCACCCTACCATTTAAAGACATTTCTTGTTTTTCTCGTACTTGTTCGTATTCAACTTTGTTTAATTGCTTGATGTGTCTCCATATATATGATAATTACGAGAGCAAATTTGCTCTTAAAGGTCCAAGTACATTCAATCTTTGGGTTGGTGATGACATTAGTGAAAATATTGATTTTTCAGAGAGTAATAGAAAATTCCAGGGCCTGGTGTGAATTCTATCATGGCACTCACTGAAAATCAATTAGTTTCACTAATGATGTCACTGGTAGTGTATTCTTTTTTGTGGCCCTCTTTATTGGAATGGAATGCCCCGTAAAGATTTGGAGTAGGTTTATCATCTCATTTCCTGGGATCTTTAAGTGCTAAAGAGTTGCTCACATGACCGATGTATGTATACGACTTTTTGCAGCTTTCTTCTATAAAAATATAAAAAACAATGACAACAACTATAACAACCACAAAGAGTTTCAATATTATACATTTTTAAATGCGATCTTAATGAAACTATCACATGTCCCTTTTCAGCATTTTCTGACGTTTTTTAGCACCGGAATTGCTCCTCCGCTTTTGCTCGCCGGACCTCTGTGCATGGAACAAGATCAATTAGCGGTCAGTCAGCTTTTATCTACTGCATTTTTCGTGGAGGGAATAGTAACTCTTCTACAGGTTACATTCGGTGTAAGGTAATTAATCTGCAACAAATCCGTAAATGAGATGCAATTAAGCAAAATTAGTATTTTATTGAGGAAATTTTAATTTAGTTTCAATTTTAGTGTATGTGTAATTTTCTACACTTCATTTGGCCCACAGCTGTTTGAAAGTCTATTTTATTATGACAAAACCAGAATAAAACAAATAATATTAGCGGCGACACAATTTTGACACCTGATGTCGATTATCACTAGCTACATAGGGTGCCATTTGTACGAAATTTAATCGCAGGCAATCACTATTTTCTAAAAAAATATCACTCTTAAAAATAATTACCACGCTGTTGTGTTAGGAGGGAAAGTGGTCAAGAAATTTGTAAAAGTCGTACAGATCTGTGTAAAAATAGACAACATTAACTTAAATGGGTAAAAGTACCGAGTACTGTGCACCTTTTACACAAATATTCGGCAAACGTTACCAATCTATCAAGCAAAGTACACAATATTGTGTTCTTTTGACACAAATAATTGGTAATATTTTACCAATTTCCCACCATGTTCCGCGGGGAATTCCGTCCTGACACAACCGCGTGGTAATTTGTTTTTAACAGTGTACAGATATCTATGGACAAAAGGAACAATTCATGACCTTCGTTGGTATACATGGCATAATTATCGCCATGTCTCGGTTGTCGAAATTAAGACTTCCACTGCTACTTTTTTGTAATAAAAAATAACAGTGACGGGACTTTTAGCAATGCGGTCTCTAGCCTATGGAACTATTTGTCCATCTCTGTTCGCCACTCCAGGTCCATTGTTACTTTTTAAGAAAGTTCTGAAATTTCACCTATTTTCAAAGAGTTGACCATGTCCTTAAAATCGTTTTTATATTGCCTCACATAAATCTTGATTGTGCAGCTGTTTGTTATACTATTGTCTAGATATCAAGTTCTTATCTCACGTTCCATTGCTTGTGAATTTATTGTATTATTATGTTATTGGAAAGCGTTTTGACCTTATTTGGATAAGGCGCTATATCAATTACTGTTTTTAATGTACTAGCCTGAGACATTTAGGGACAAGCAGCGAATTGTTGCTCCGGAACATCGAAAAAATCATCAAAATTCATATTTTGATATTTTTGTTACTGGTATAGATGTGCTAAAATAACCTGCAAGTGGTTGGCTTGAAATCCGTGTATTAAATACATTGCAGCACTTTTTATCTGATTCTGTAATTTCTATACGTGCGTATCAAAATTCAGACTTGAGATTAAAAAGCGTGTGAATATCGCAGATTTATAAGCGTAATATCTTGCACCATGACCTGTACAGTTTGGCCTCAAACACAAATATTATTGATCTTTGTTTGTTCTGTACTGATGTAAACCACAATCAGCTGTTTAGTGTAGATTTTGAGTCGTCATTGCTGCATGTCTATGTGCGGGAGACGGTATGACAAATGTCCTCAAATACTTCAATTTTTCACTATTTGGTGTTTTTGTTCTTATATTAAAGTAGTTATATGGAATTGTGCATAGTTGTCTTTGATTTATAAGCTAAAAATGCATTTTCACATTTTTTATTCTCTCGCATTATCGCTGCTTATCCCTTTAAGTATTCCTTTTTGACGGAGTAACAAAAAACATTGCTCTATTTTCCCTAGATTACCCATTGTGCAAGGAGGAAGTGCCGCATTCTTAGTTCCAGCATTTGCTATACTGAGAACACACGGTGATTGTCCAGCCTCTATAACAGGTAAGTTGGATAGTTCCGTAGTCATAAATTGACCTCACAGTGCTATGCCTGCAGTTTTAGCAAATAATAAATCGTCGGTCACATGCTACTACTTGAATTTGTTCCGGGACCACGTGGATGTTAAGGTCAGAAATTCCCTTTAAATATAAACACAGATAAATGAGCCTAAACACAATTTATTCTTTTTGTTGATTGAATTGATTGGGTCAATAATTTGTAATGTCCAAAACATGTCCAATGCTCTTAATAAATCAATACATACAAGAATGGCCTTAACGGTCCCAGGAAATGAGATGATAAACCTAGTCCAAATCTTTACGGGTGCATTCCATTCCAATAAACAGGGCCACAAAAAAGAATACACTACCAGTGACATCATTAGTGAAACTATTGAATTTCAGTCAGTGCCATGAATAGATTCACACCAGTCACCTGGAATTTTCTATTACTCTCTGAAAAATCAATTGTCACTAATGATGTCATCACCAACCCAAATATTGAATGCTTTCTCGCCCCTCCTTGTAGACTTGACACAAACCACATCAATTCTATTTGCATTTCCTGGACCTTTAAAATTACAGATCTCACTTAAAGTGACAGACCCATATTACCTTGCCAAAGAGTCTGCCCGAATTTTTTTGTTGTTTCTAGATTCTGCTGTTTCCAAATCTCAATGATGCAACTTTTGCGTCCTTGAGCATTTTAACATAGGGAAAGGGGGTTAACTAACAGGTGGAAATTTGTAAACATTTCATATGGGGTTTAAAGATATATAAACATATTTATCCGGTCCTATATATACAACTTTTTGCGTTTGCACGGTCAAGTTCATCATGGGGTAAATATTTCTAATGATCCGATTTTTAAAAATTGGTTTCAAATTGTTTGTATTGGGAGGTTACGATAGGAAGTATACATTTACGTTATCTTAATTAGCTCAAAGGTTAGAGTGCTGATCCTCATAGATCCTGTGGGCCCTCTTTCTTACCCTTAATTATACTCCAAAAGTCAAACAAAATACAAAAACATATTTTGACATTACTCTCCACCAGTATGAAGATTTTGAGCACATTTTGAGGAGAATCTGGGCATTCTCAAAAACTATTATTTTTTTTTAAATCCATAGAACCAGAAAAACATAATAATAATAATAATAATGTCGATTTATAACGCGCACATATCCACCTTACGGGGTGCTCAAGGCGCGATTGCCAATTATTATTACCGCTGCCATCAGGAAATCGTCACAATCATTTCGCTTCATCTAGGTGGCTGCTGGCTAGGCGCACAACTCTATCAGCACTTAGATTGTAATATCCCCCATAACAGCTCCAATATTTCGCTTGAGTGAACGAGGCAATTGAGATTAAGTATCTTGCCCAGGGACACAAACACGTTGACTTCAGCGGGGCTCGAACTCACGAACTTATGGTCATGAGTCATGCGCTTATCCGTTGCGGCACACGTGCTCTCAAACATGTCTACGTCTATAAATCTTACAAATTTTACCTCTGTTAAATTACTCCCTTTCCTGTCTCAAAATGCTCAAGGATGACAAAGTTGCATCATAAAGATTAATTGGAATCAATGTTGCTGGAAACAAAACATTTTTTGCAGACTCTTGTGCAAGGTCATATACAACGCCCTATGGGTGCTACCGTTTGACTAATGTTTATGTTAATGATGTAAAAGCCAGCGAATCATGATAATTTATTTGAAACACTTTTGTTGGGTAACTTTGGTCCACAAAATTAATAAGGACAATACTTAAAGCATTCTCTTTCCTCGAAAGGTTGTCACCAATGTCTTTTTTTCATATGTTTCAACCAGCTCTTCCAGAAACTGGTGTATGTATCTCGTGGAAGGGTATATAGGTCGTAGAAAGGTTCATTTAATGTGAATCAGTGAACAGAGCGCAAAACCGACACTTGATTCCAAAGACCGATGGGAATGTAGCAAATTAAAGCCAATAAATCCTTTTTTTTGGTTAAACCCTATGTTTTAAGATGTTATATGTTTCGATGTACAAAGACAGACACAATCAGGGCCCATTTTCTTCTCTGCCTGTATTAATATTACATTAATAAAAAAAAAAAAAAAAAAAAGTACACATACATTTTTTTCACTTAGCCCAAATGATGAAATCAGCACCTCTAACACAATTGAGTGTATTTTCACTTTGGTCAGTCCGATTTTCACGATTCAAAATTCTTATGAAAGGTTACAGTATATTGAAGTTGGATATTAAACCAGCTTACCTAATGTTATTGATTTTCTATGGAAAAAAAATAAAACATTTTGGGTATCGATGGGTACTAATCATTCTGGGACACCCTGTAGGTCGTAGAAAGGTTCATTTAATGTGAATCAGTGAACAGAGCGCAAAACCGACACTTGATTCCAAAGACCGATGGGAATGTAGCAAATTAAAGCCAATAAATCTTTTTTTTGGTTAAACCCTATGTTTTAAGATGTTATATGTTTCGATGTACAAAGACAGACACAATCAGGGCCCATTTTCTTCTCTGCCTGTATTAATATTACATTAATCTTACAGCAAATTCCACTGCGGAAGAAAAGGCGAACTATACAGAAGTATGGCAAGTTCGGATCCGGGAGGTAAATTAAAAAGTACTATTTTGAGTTGTGTAGGTAGAAATACTTGGATAAGAGTTATACATGTTTCTGTTTCTTCTTTTGTTGGTCCTGTAAACATGGACATTAGTATACATGAAGTAAAAACTACTATCACATTTCTCTGATCCAGAGCCTCGTCCCTCGACATACGGAGCTTTAGATTGAAAATAATCTGAATATATGTGGTCTAATCTCAGATTCGTTTGTCTCTGCAAGAAATTACGTTCTTTTGTTATTTTTACCCGATAGACAGAAATAATAACACAATGGTCTATGGGGAACTGTGATACGAACTTTTGCTTCTAACCACAGCTGTTTGAAAGTTTCATATATTATGACAAAACGAGAATAAAACAAAACACATCAATGACGACACACTTTTGACAAGTAATTTAAAAACAATTATTCCACTAACCACATTCTGTGCAAATATGACGAAATTTCATTGCGGGAAAATATAATTTTGCTTATAAATCTACGTTTACAGGACTATCAGGGCGCTATAACATACAAATCATGACCTTTGTAGACCTATATATATGCCAAGAATTCTGCAATTGATTTTTTCTGATTTTTTTTTCAGAGGTAATAGCTCTTGTATAACACGAACATGTACCCATCATAAGCGACTCAAAGTTTGGAAATGTTTTTGAGGGTATCCTTGAACTATGAAAAAAAAAATAGGTACAAATAATGATTCCCGATGCACCAAATAGAAATAGTTTGAACAGGAGCCCTTTTCGAGTTGGGAAATAAGTATCCAATATGCAAAAACCTGCTATATGTTTAAAGTTAATATTTTAAAAGATTTCGTTAAAATAGAATGTCATGTTTTTTTTGTTGCACAATTGTTATAGACGGTACAATGCTTTTTAAAAGGGGGCGACTTCCAAACTCAACCGCCGGTTGACCTGCGGTTCAGGGCAGTTGAACTGTGTTTCATTGTTTAGAACAATAGAAACCGGCGAGTAACCGGTGGTTGAGTTTTGAAACCTCGCCTTATGTTTTCAAAAGATCTGATAGCTGGATACTTAAGGTATTTGTTAATCAGTGTTCTACAGTTTTGTAGTTTAACGATATTTTCCCTGTTTTGGTTCCAGATTCAAGGTGCAATGATGGTCGCATCTCTTCTGCAGGTTTTCATCGGGTTCACGGGCATTGTTGGATCATTCCTGAAGTATATGGGACCTGTAACCGTTTTCTCCTGTGGTAGTACTAGTTGGGATAGGCGTATTGGCTCCTTCCGCTAATAGGGCTGGCCAACATTGGGGCATGGCAATCTTGTAAGTGTATGGCATTCTTGTATGTGTCTAAACTTTTGTTCGGACTATATTTAACACTTTTGGGTGTTAACCTGTGAGAGTCGGCCAAAAAACATTGGGCGCATCTTCTTCTTAGCGTATCCACATTGGTAATGACTTGTGGTGGTGTCAGGATTTATTCAACTGAGTAAGCTGATCCGGGGCCTCGTGTATCCATGATATGGACGCTCCTAACATGGCCAAACATGGGCGCATGAAAATGTAACAATGAAACAATGGCATGTCAGTTAAACAATTTAGAATTGAATATATTATTAAATGCTTTTTATTTAATGGTAATTGGACATGTAGTTCAAGAAATATGGTCAATCAAAGTAAAGCATTATCAGAGGCTTGTCCAGAAATCATGAACCCCGGGGTGATAAGCGGCTGAAATGTGCCCAAAATAGGCTGATTTTTCACGTTTTTCCTTAATTGTGCCCCAAAGCAACACCTCCGGGCACGTGGGCTCTCCATCGTATCACCGGGTGTATTCCATAGTCGTGGATGTTGATTTTTTATCAAAAAGGTAGTACATACAAATCTTCTACAAGCTTACTAAGTTTCAAAGCTCTAGAGTGCTTAACTAAGTAATAATCTTAATTAAACATGTTGCGACTTTGGACGGATGTCTAGAATAGAGACTTTTACAATGTGTCGGATGTCAGGCCCGGGGGGTCACATATGAAATGGATATGGGTGTAAAGCTGGCGCTTCCAAACCCAGGGGCATTCGGTGACAGAGGACGAAAAAACAGGTGTTTTTGGGTTAGAGACAGCCAAAATACCCAAAAATAGGGTATCTTTTCGGGTGACAAATTTGCACAATTTTCCAAAAATGTGGTCTTTTTAGAAAAATTTGCAAACTTTTCACACAAAATAGGGGTCGTCGGATGACAATGGTAAATAAAATAAAAAATATGGGATCTTTGGGTGACATTTGCAAAATATATGAGGTCTCTGGTTGATTTACCTATTTATCTGTGTGTATTGTTTACTTATGGATGGATGGATGGATGATTTTATTATTCATTATAACTGAAAGGTTCAGCGTTTTGACCTTTATTGCCGTAAATGTGTTTAATTGCATGTAAAGCTTATTAAGGAAAATATTTTTCTCTTTTTCAGAACCATTGTTCTTATTCTCCTTTCTTCTCAATTTTTGAGTGAATTCGAAATACCTGTATGGGGGCGAAAACGCGGGAAATTTGAGGTCACCGGACGAATACCTGTTTTCAAGCTATTTCCGGTGAGTTGAGCCAAGAGATGACCATGGGAGTTGCAGTAAACCCTATAGAGGAGAATAAGTCATACAGAGAAGAAGCAGATTGCACTGACTTCCACTGGAAACAGTATGATTGTCAATAGGTTTTGCTGCAACTTTTAAATCCCGTGGTGGGTTCAGTCAAGTGGGCATCAGGGTTTATATCAGAATCTTGATACCAGATTGTCAAAGTAAACCCATGTGATTTTATTTTTATTAAACACATCCAAAAAGTAACTCCCCACCCCTGAAATGTATTGGTCAAGTTCAAACGATACATCGTATTATGCATTATGGGATATAAGTGTTATTTACACGTATTTTGACACCTCATTTGTGGTGATCGATTGAGTATTGTTGAAGTTATACCCACTTGACCGAACCCACCCCAGGATTTAAAAGTTGCAGCAAAACCTACGGAGAAGGTGAATCAACCATGCAGAGAAGAGGATTGCTGTAAACAGTATTACTGTCAACAGGGTTTACTGAAACTTGAAAACTCCAATGTACTAATGTTTGGAGCCTGCACTTTCCTACACTCGTATTTACTTCATACGATAGTAGCTTAAAGTGGATGAATATTATATTATTTTTTCAAATTAAACATTTAAAAAATGAAGACAGCAGTGCTTAAAATTTGAGGTTAATTCCATGTCTGTAAGTGCATGTCCGACGGACCGAAGTCTCCACCATTGACTAAAATATTAATTTTAAGGTTGCTTTTTGTCTTATCACTTGCAGAGTATAAGATATTATATAATAGCTGTTACAAAAATGCAAACAAATCTGAAAAAATTAAATAGTGTTTTTGCTGTTACTGATGCACAACTTACAAAAAATTAATCAGTGACTGGTTGTGGTATTTGCCTTGCCTTGCCTTGCTGGCTATTTCAACCAATGTCGGCTGTAGCCCTCCTCATGTAATAGCCATCTTCGCCTGTCCTGTGCCACTCTTGTCCAAGTTGTGCCCATATAAGATGTGATATCATCTCTCCATCTACGTTTCTGTCTTCCCCGCCTACGCTTTCCTGTCCTAGGTTGCCATTCGGTGATTCTTACAGTCCACCTATTGTCTGCTCTCCTTGCGACATGCCCCGCCCACCTCCATTTTGCCTCTTTAATTTTCTCTATGATATCTTTGACTTTGGTTTTGGTTGTACACCCTCTTTCTTAAGGACAGTGGTAGTTTTTTGTCACATAGAATCTCTTTATACCTGCCAAAGCACGACCAGCCAGCTTTTATCCTTATAAGGACTTCCTCTTTTGTGGTGTGTGGTTAGGACATTACGTTGTGGTATTTTATCTCATCTATAATTAACTCTGATCTATTTTCTCATTTAGATTGCCTTGAGTATATTATTGGCCTGGTTTGTTGCATATATATTTACTGTCAATGACGTCTTTCCCGATAACCCGGCGATATACGGTTACCGGGCTCGCACAGATCTCAACTCGCATGTTATCGCCGAAGCTTCGTGGTTTCGTGTTCCTTATCCAGGTAATGTATAGTCTTGTTCAAGACGATTCGCTTGATTTTTTTTTCACCAGGGAACTGTTGAAATCATAGCATATAACCATGACTACTTGTAATCGTAATCCAAACTCGGCGGAAAATCCCAAAACCAACGATGCCAGTGCAGTGCTGCAGCTGCTGCTGTGGTCTTATTCGGTAACGCAATTGAAAAGACGAATGACACTGCACGTGCAGTCGAAGACTTGTTGGGCGGATCGTCTTAGCTCGTTTGTAATTTTTTTCGTGATTGCCAAAAATCTTCGCAGGGGGTTGTTTTCCAAAAACCGGCGACGATGAATCATTCATGCCGATTATGACCAATCAAAGACGCGATGCAACGACTTAATATTACTGGATCAAGATTTATTCACAAAATAAACCGTACCTAAGTGGTTCGGCCCATCAAGTTGTATGAAATGCAGACTGAACAAGATGCGAGGCTCCGCCTCGCTTTGAGCGATTCATGGATATTAACAATTTCGATTATGGGAGGAGATTCGGGTAGTGTGTTGACATGTGAACGGTAATAATTTGTATAAAACGGGGAGATTCGTGCACATAAAATAAAGGTATGAAATAGATTTCTGAGACCATTTTTCTATATACCATACAAGTTTGCATGGGCGCCTGGCTTAAGCCCGGGAGAAGGTGGGGGGGGGGGTTGCAAATGTTTTAATTTTGAATAACCAACTGGTTTGACGTCATGCACTACGCTGAAAAACAGACCGATCGATTAGAGAAATTACGGAATGCGTAAACAATTGATTCATTATAGGGCTACTTTTTAGCGATAATTCGATGATAAATACTGAAATATTTCATGTTCCTTCTTAGGAAAAGTCCCTTTGGTTACCTGTAATCATTACCTCTTTGGAATGGGATAATACAAAAATGTCGTCTGCATTGATTTTTGTAGCCTTGTTCAAGGCGTTCTACCAACTTCGTTCACTGGTTCACACGGTGATACAAATAATGTCACAGATCATATAGGGCAGAAATCATGCAAGGAGTGGAGCATATTTCCCCCTCCCTAAAGCTAAAGAAATAGCAAAACAATGGGGAGAATTTATTCTATCAAGCACCTAATTTGAGGTCTGCAATTTCACCTGGCCTATGTTCCATGCTTGAAGCCTTCCACTAGCAAGTTCAATAAATTCAACTCAGGCAGAGCGCCTTGTTCAATCTGCAGGCTTTTTCTCGCATTTGCTAGATTTTGATAGGGGTTTTATACAGAAGATTAGAACCACAAAGAAATTTGAACAAGGATAATGGCCTGAGTAGCACAACCACTGCACCTGACCACAATTATGAGTATTTGTGGTTTTATACCTAGACTAATAGGCTCCTGGATCGACAACAGACCACCAGGGAGTGTGTCAATTTATTTATTTAATCTTTCTCTAGACAAAGGTAGCTCCTTCAATGCTAAAAACACTGATTTCAAACATGAAAACACATGTTCAAAGTAATTCATAATAAATGTCAATAATACAATACAGGGTGAAAAATAAAAAGCAAGTATAAATAAATATCAATGGCTACAATTTTTGGCGTCTGTGAATTTAGTACAAATTAGCAAAAAGAGCGTGTGACTCCAAAGTGGCTATATTTACACTACTATATACCTAAATTAGCCTTGCGTGATCGCGCATTAATCGGCTGCTTAGATTTTTGGCGCCAAAATATGCTCTAGTCAAATTTGGTAATATTTTCACTAATGTATAAATCGGCTATGAGTGATATCCCGGGGTGATATCGCAGTAATTGGTGAGATGCGCCAATGAATCACATAAATGTCATTATGCAAAGATTTTGGCGCCAAAATGTTTTAAGTTAGTATGAGCTAAAATAGACTAACATGGCTATTTAGCTATATTTTCACGAATGTATATCTAAATCAGCTGTGAGTGGTATCGCAGTAATCGCTGAGATAGAACAAAATGAACTGCAATCACTTAAACGACAATGTCGTTTGCATAGATTTTTGTCGCCAAAATGTTCGAATTTGGTCTAAATGAGCTAAAATGGACTAGCATGAAATACAATGAGTAAAGTTTGGTTATATTGTTTTTACTAATATATCCCAAACGTCCCTAGAGGAAAATCTGACAATCACCACAAACAGTGAGGTAGCGGTATTTTTGTCGTCAGATCTAGGAGCAATATCCCACTAACCTAAGGCAGGGGGCTCTCCGTGATTTGTTGTCAGGTGGGTTTGGAAGGGACTTTAGGGATATACCTAAATCAGCTATGAATGGTGTCGCAGTTTAAATTGATAAGTTTCCTATTCACACGTAACCGAATGCTTCGCACAGGTTTTGGTGTTTAGAAGGTGTTCCAATTTCACAAATTTCCAGATGAACGCGCAGACAAAGTACCCCTACATATTCCCTGGAGATGGCCAGAACAAGCAAGTGTTGAAAAAAAGTGCACTTGGCCAGACTCTAACCGATAACCTCCGTATTACTAGCACGGTGCTCTTACCAATGGTGGTAGAATACTGTATTGTATTGCAGAATATTAATGTCGTCGAGGGAAAACCCTGTCGTCTTCAACTGCTGGATAAATTTATCGTCAGGACTAAGAAGATTCCCGTGGATAATATTTACCGTGGAATTATATTGCATGCTGTCATTTTGACAGTCTTCGCTGTGAGGACATATCATCGTTTAACTGCAACGCTTCTTGTAACCCTGGACATTAGAGGACTTCAAACCTTAAGTATCTAATGTAATATCTACATGTTATTGTGTTTTGGACATACCAAAGTCTTGAACCAATCTGATTAAAATCATTAAAACATTGTTATTATATAAAATTTATATCATTTGTGCACAAGGCTCATTTGCGTGTTTGAAGGGTATTTTTGACCTTTGAAGTCCATGAGACACGTCATAACAGTCATCTATATGTGTTAGGTTCGATGAGTGTCCATCGCTTTCCTCCTAGCGGATACAATCAGAACGGTATATTTACATATACGATTATATTTGTTTCGGAATTTTAACTACGTAGTTCTCCAGGTAGACAGGATGAATATTTATCTTTCCATGAAGATGGCTAGTGCAAGCAAGTGTTGAAAAAAAAATCTGCGCTTGACCGGACTCGAACCGGCAACTTCCGTATTACTAGCACGGCGCTCTTACCAATTAAGCTAACAAGCTAGGGTTGGTAGATATCATCTATAGGTATTAGGTCCGAAAGATGTCCATCACTTTCCTAGCGGATAGTGTCAGAACAGTATTTTTTTATATTTACAATGAAAAGATTAAAACTAATGGTAGGTTTCTCTGGTATTTTGTTTTTCGATTTTTGATATAGCAAAGAACTGTATAGTGCCTTTAGGTCTCACCTTTGGTGTGTAGCGGGTCCAGTATTTGGCACAGGGCAGTGCCGCCTAAAATTGACCCAAATCATAAAAAAAATCAGCCCATTTCGTCTAAATATGCCCTTGTTCCCCTCTTATTGATCACTCAGGATCCGCTCTTGTATAATTTGGCAGTGTTCCTGACTGTACTCTATTGTATTAATAAAATAAATACATCATGTTCGTAAAATTCATAAATAAATATATAAAATAAATAAAATCCATTGTCATTTGCATAATATTAGGTTCAAACACTCAAGGAGTACTTCGCCTTCGACAAAGATTATGTAAACTTTCTCTTTAACTTGTGATGAAAAGTTTTCACCACAGCAATCTTATTTCCACAGGTCAGTGGGGGTTACCATTTCTCACTATAGCGGGTGTACTCGGCATGTTTTCAGCTGTAATCGCTTCTGTCATTGAATCGTTGGGGGATTATTATGCTTGCGCAAGAATGGCTGGAGCGCCACCACCGCGCGCCAACTCATGCAGTTAACAGAGGTACTTGCTTTGGAAGGCATTGGATCCATACTAGCAGGTGCTTGGGGCACAGCAAATGGAATAACTTCATATTCAACAAATGTTGGTCTTGTAGGCCTCACAAAGGTATTTTACCGGTAAATGAAAATCCTCCTTTTCCCCTCCTCCTTCTTCTCCTCCTCCTCCTCCTTCTTCTTCTCCTCCTCCTCCCCCTCCTTCCCTTCCCTCCCCTCCTCCCTCTTCCTCTTCTTCCTCCTCCTCCTCCCCATCCTCCTCCGCCATCATCGACCCACTGCAGGGTGAAGGCCTCTCCAAAGTGACGCCCCTATCCCATCTCTTTCTCATTCAGGTCACACCAAGAAATTCCTGGGTGCCTAGTACCATTTCTTGGTATCCATTCGGTATCTAGCTGGGTCCACCATCTTTCTGATGTTCTAGCTAAGTGACTAGCCCAGGCCCACTTATTTTGTTTCACAATCTGGATGATGTCGGTGACCTGTGTCATGCTACTGATCCGCTCAAAGAGCATAGTGACCGAAATCACGGAGTGCTTCTTGTTATTTCAAAATAAAAACAAACAACACTATTATAATTATTTTCACATGGAAAAATATAAATAGGCGGAGGGAGTGTATATTATTGAAAAATGTAGTACGTTATAATCCTTATAATTCGATTTTTTTCTAAATAAGTGCTAGGCCAAAATGTGTTCTTATAGGTCGTTTAATTTTAATCGGAAACACCCTATGCAGGCGCTCACGCACCTGGATGTGTGAACTTACGTGGGGTACATATGTCGAGGGCATGGGTCAATTATTGTTCACTTAGGGTCATTATTGTGTCTTGTTCTTTATACTTGTTGGAAATTTTATCTTAAAATGTCCAGCTTTTGAGTCCAGCGACATATTAAGTTAATATTTGGTATGCTTATGCCTTAAATATTGAAACAAAGGGCTTATATAATTTGTTGTAGATGTGGCTACCACAGGTAATTTAGAGGTCACCTAGGGAAATTTTTTGCTACGCATGTGTTTTACACGTTTGGTTATTTTTTAGTATGTGGAACATCGTTTTAGTAAAAAGTTGCGGCATGAAATCGTTAGTGCAGAGATGATAAGGTTCATATGTCGTATGCGCATGTAATGAAACAAGAGTCAAAGGTTATTCAGGGGAGATTGCTGATCACTCTTTGTTTAGTGCAGCTTCCATTATTATCCATTTGATTTTGTCAATTACTGTGACCCTATTCTGGGGGGTAATCTACCCGCTAATCGGACGAACTATTTGTTACCGCTGTCCCTATTGGTTTTTCCCTAAGACACTGTGCAAATATTCTATAAAACAATTTCGCTAAATATTAGTGTTGCCCTTAACGTGGCATCTTGACGTGCGTCACGTGCATGCCTAAACTTATTTAAAGTAATCATGATCAGGAATTCATTTTGTTGATAACAGTTTTATCTCCTTTTCAGGTTGGAAGCATTTTCCGTCATACAAAGATGTGCCATTTTTCATGATATTATTGGAATGTGGGGAAAGTGACCGCACTCCTTTCAAGCATTCCTATCCTATTGTCCGAGGGATGCTTTGTTATTTTATTCGGTAAGAAGTTTCACCGGGTGTTTGTTGTCCTTAACAGCTGAATCGAGATTTCGAAATCTATTTTTTGTGTTGTAATTAAACATAATCATTTATACAACTGAAGATATTCACCTAAAATCTTAATTCGAAATGAGAGATAATCGGATTTTCGTTTTCAGCAGTAAACACTCATGCACAGTATAACTGTGTCTGGATACCGTGTATAACAAAAAAAAATCCGCATCCGAAATTCTCATAACACAGTTTCGGATATCTATATGAAAGGACACCGATTTGAGTTAGCTTTCACCACATGATTAGGCATGAACAAAAGTTTTACAGGGGGGTGGGACGTTTTTCGATTAGTAGATTCAACCCATGATCGTGTCACCTCTATTACTTTTCCAAGGTATTGTTTTGAATGAGGTGGATGTGCATTGGATGAAAATTAAGAATTCCACGGAAAATCTATTGAAACATGTAAGTCCCGATAGCAGAGAAAATCAATTCTGAGCTTAATAATCATATCAGGTTAAATGTAAACTCACTATAGCTTACATAACTCTCAATACATTCTGACTAATCGTATTTGCTCAATTGTATTCAATGTACCTGTGAGTTGAATGTTACGACTTTGAGCCGCCCGTGCGTTTTGATAGGAAGGAACGCAAAAGTCTTTGCACTCTCTATTAATCATGAAAGACAAGATTATCTTAGTTCGTTCATGGAAATAGGTGAATCGGGCCAAATATTCTGCCTCCTCTCCCAACTAATCGACGCTGTCCAAAACTTCCTCCCGGGAAACGATGGGTTGAATCTACTTTAGTAACAGGGGGTGAGGACGGCAGGGGCAACACCAACACTTCTATCCTGACCTTTTGCGCATGCGTTGTACGGCCCCGATGAATGTTTTTATATCGTGCAGCTCCGTGAGCATACAGTCTGTTGAGCTCGGCTGTTGAGTGCACAAATTACTGCCCAAGTACCCACAAATATGTCAGGGCCAGTGGCGCACGTATGAGAAACATCAATAATATTACAAACATAGCAGAGATGCATTGACATGTCAGATGCCATGTTACGAACGTATCATGGCGTGGCTAAGCAAAGGCAGACTACACACACACATACGCTCTGCCACGCATTGCAACTCAATGACAATGATGTTTATGTGTGGCGAAATGGAAACTTCAGACTGAGATTTAAATACATGTACTAGTAAAATTACATTGCCCGTGTTCTCCTACAACGCAAATAACATGGGATATCGTAGCTGAGTGAGCAACCTCGGGCCAGCCTCAGTCAATGCTTCCACACACACACAATCAGTCGCCGCGGTCAGCTATATTTACTATCATTTTAGGCCACGTATCGATAATTCTTGCAGTTTTTCTTGATCTATAAAAAAAAATACATAAAAAAAAAAAAAAGATTTAAACTTGCTTTGGGTAGCTCTGGCCGGGACGGGTTGGACCCTTTGAATCGAATTCTCTACATTCCATGCCCACGAACAACTGTCAATGAACTTCTGATTCCACAAAATAGCCCGTGGTCCGTCAAATTGGGATTACCGTCTCTGATCAGTCTTGAAATAACAACGATACTATTTGCTCGTACTTTGTTGAATGTGTGCGATGTGTTGTAAACATGTTGTAAAGGAAGTAGGCAACGGCGAAATTTTTAAATTGCTTTGTCAGTTAGAGGGATTTTTTGGAAAACGCGCGAATTCAAAATATCAGGGTTTTTTACTAAAAATCAAGTTGGTGCTCACCTGGTGAGGGCCAGATAAGTCCCCCTTAAATGACTTCTACTTTCTCTGTGCCAATTTTCATGACTTGGCGATATCTGGTTTAAAAGAAAATGGTCCCCCCCCAAAAAAAGGAATTTTAGCGGATATATCCTATATGTTTCTACAGGCATCCAAAATAACCTTCACCAACTTTAGTGCCATTAACGTTGGGTCCTGCCCCTCCTGAAATTTTTTGAACATTGAGTGCGCGCCCTCATAGGGGAATCTCTGAGTCAGCCTTTAAGTGTTTTTTTTAATTACTACAAATTAAAACATAGACAAATAAAATCTCCAAATTGGAGAGAATGCCGGATTGAAGGGTTAGGTGCGTACCTCAGTTTTATTACAATCCCCCAGGTTGCTTTTTTACAGATAACCAAACAATATCGGCAAATTGTGCAAACTTATGAAATTGTAATAATTTTAATTGGAGATAATGATTATTTTGTCTTAAAGAGGCATTTCGTTATCTACATCCCTCGCCCCCTGAATTACCTCAAAGAGTATATCCTGAACCGTTAAGCCTAAGTATATATGTGTGTCTCATCTTACTTGCAAATTAGACCTATTTGGAAGAAATTCATAATTTGGTACTGTTTCTGTCCGCAAACGAACGGAAAAATTGCAACACAGTGGCCAGTGGCACCTTTATTTTTGAAAACCCTTTTCTTGGCGATATCTTTTGAATAATAAACAAAAGACGTGTTAAAATCACGAAATAAACCTTTAAATAACTATACCTAGATGTATGCTATATTAAACATCAAATTAAAAATCTTACTGCAGGAATGGTGTTGGCCGTAGGGTTTTCAAATCTACAGTACGTTGACTTAAATTCGTCACGTAATCTGACGATCATCGGTTTTGCACTGTTTATGGGTATGGTGATCCCGTATTGGGTTGAGAACAATAGTGATGTCATAAAAACAGGTAAGACACGGTTTGTAACAGTTATCTGTCAGTTACTGTCACGAAGGAAGGTAATGTTTCCAAACGTTTTTCTCCTCCTTTTGAAGCGCCAAAATATTTGCCCACCCCTTAGAACATGACAAAATTAAAATGTAAAGTTCAAGTTCATGTTTTTCAAAGCCATTTCGAGGCCAAAATTAAACATATACCTTAAAATGTACAGTAAACGTTTGTACAATTGCCTGACCAGAACATTAACCGATTTTAAAGATTTCTATTTAGATTACATGAAGTTTAGATTATTTAGATACATTAGCCTTAGTAATAAACCTATACGTAGTTTTATGTACGGATTCGACAAGATGGCCTATGGACTACACACCATTTACTAGACGGCCACAAACACTTGGAGGCACTACTTTCTTGCACGGTCTCTGAAAACGCTGCTTCAAAATACCTGAAATGCATCAAGAAAGTGATGTAATTTCATGATTGGTATGGGGGCACTGTATTGGTATGTTTTGTTTTTTTTGGGGGACACTGTAGATGGTGACCAGCATATTGTTCTAAGCACCGATTGCTGTTAATAAACGAAAGGAACGGCCATGTTAAATCTACAATTCGCTGTGTAAAGATATAATGCTCATATTTTTAAATTGGCTGGATTGGTTTCTTTCAAAATTGATATTTTGGCGATGACGTTGTGTTTCGCTGAGCCCTCAATTTTATACATTTTGTGATTCAGGAATCGTCGAACTTGACCAAGTGATTGAAGTTCTGCTGACAACCGGAATGTTTCTTGGTGGGATGGTTGCGTTTGTTCTGGATAACATTGTCCCAGGTAAGATTCATAGAATACAGATCAGTGTACTCATTATTATAGCGGACGTTACAGTATTAATGTGTTTATCATATCGCTGATTTTTTAGTTTCGCTACGCTCCGGTGTAAAAGGAGATATGGTCCGACCGGAGCCATAGTCCGGGCTTCATAGACGACAACGTAATAAAGCGTGAAACTAATGTTGCACGAAGTGTCAACAGAATCGAGTGCCCTGTTCTTCACCGTTGTAGGCGGACTATTAGTCCAGACCACCATATTCTCCTGACACACTGGCTATATAGAATTCTTTCACAAAAGGCAAATTATATTGGATGTTTGTCCTCTATCTAGGGGAGAATACAATACATGCACCTGATACCCCTGACCATTTCAGCCATTTCTGCAGGGGATTCTAAGTTAGTGTCATATTTGACGCGGTGGCCCAGCGTGTTGTCGGTCATTACAATAAAATCACGGGGCAAGAGATTATGTTTAAACCCTTTATTTTCTTTTACAGGGACACTACAGGAACGAGGGATTACTGCATTCGCGCAAGAGTATCCCGAGGAACGTGCAAAAGCAGAAGGAATGAGCTCAATTGAGTGTTATGACTTTCCAATTGGCATGAAATTTATCCGAAAATGGAAGTGGACTCGCTACCTTCCTTTCTGTCCTACCTTTATCGGATCAGGACCTGTAACTCGCGGAGGTTCGTGCTCGGTTCGTGGTTTGTGTGGTAAAAATACAGACGTTGAGCCAGACATTTGAACATAAAAAATCATTTGAACGAAAAGATGAAGACTAGTTTTTAGGTGGCACTCCTTTCCCATTTAGCTTCCAGATTATCGGATCAAACCCGGTAGCTCGCGGAGGGTCGTGCTCAGTTCGTGGTTTTTGTATTAAAAACAAAGACGAGCCGGTTAATATTATTTTGAACGCGTAAACGGGAAATTGAAAGTTCTTCTGATGGCAATATTTTCCCATTAGTTTTGGCGAAAAGGATCCGAGATTAATGTTATTACAAAATGTACAGATATTTTCAACAATAAAAAATATATAGAGAGATATTTCATCTGGTTTGAATGTTTAATTTACACAGTACATTGTAATGAAACCATGCATGTGAATTTCAAGGCTTACTGTATTTTGCGAAATGAAACGAAACGCCCATTGGATTACACGCTTTATTCCGTTATGCACGTTATGTATGCATGACGGAATAAAGCGTCTAAACCAATGGGCGTTTCGTTTCGCAAAATACAGTAAGCCAATTTCAAAGACCTGAAAATAACCACCCGTTATTATCAATGAACGGATTTATCATGGCCATATTATATATGATATACGGTAAAGTGCCACTTTTTCTGAAAACATTTTTGGAGAAAGAGAGTATGTGTTGATAACAAAGGTGTTTTTTTAAAGCAACGACTTTTGTGGTAGAGCTAAATGGTTCCTCTCTTCAAAACTTTTTAAAATTTTCCAAGCATCCAGTTCTAAATGAAGTTATGCAACGAAATGTCCTCGAATTTTAGGAGAACCTAGTTTTGGGGACCCTTAGCATTATATATATTATAAGACATTTTAACGAATGACAGGAAAATTAAGACATATACCACTTTCCATGAAAAGGTGGATTTTGATCTTATTTTTTATGAATAATTTTTTTTCATCTTGTTTATGCTAGCCCCGACTTTCACAACCTCTTCATGTTCAGCTGGTGGACAGGGTTGTTAATGAAGACAGCCCTAAGAGTGAGTTCTTAGCAAATTATGAAACATTAATCTGTAACCTTGACGTCCTCTCTCCTCCAAGCACTTCGGACATTAAATGGGCTTCCTAATTTAATGATATGGATTTGAATTGTGATTAAATCTATACATACCTTTTGCTTCTTCCCTGTCCATGCACCAGCTGAAAAAAAAAAGGGGGGTGTACTTTCAGTTTAAGCTCTGCATAGATATCTCGCTGTCATCAAATTGGTATTACCAATTCAAACCTATGTACCTTTTGCAACAACAATATTGAAACTATCCATCGCCTGTTTTGGGATACCATGCTTGTTGACAATTCTGGCATCTTATTCAACTAATCTTTAGGTAATAAGATCATTTTCAATGCTAAGAATATTTTTGTTGGTGCTTTAAATCCTCAAATGCCTAACATTAATCTTGTAATTCTTTATGCCAAATATCATCAATAAAATGAGAAAATGATTGGACAACGCCTGGCTGCTTCCTGAATTCTGCAAGGTCCTTGTTTGTGGCATTTGGCTCAGCAGTGGGAACGACCAAGAGTGGTCCACGGTCTGTGGTGCTGTTCCACAAACCACAGGTGTGTCCTGATCTATTTCCAGGTAGCGCACTCTCTCTCTGGATTAAGGCGGTTAGCAGTGGTTATGTTGTGGTTTTAGCACATTGGTGCTTCACATTAGATATTGGCAGCTACGCTCTTTGCATGGGCTTGCTACATTACGACGGATGTCGGGCTTGGAGCAATTCCGGCTAGGATGTTTAAGTGCCGTTGGGTTGGGCGAGACATCCTGTGATAGCCCGGGTGATAAGCCGGCAGGAGGGCATTAAGGGGGATGGCCCGACTTTAAGTATATGAAGTTTTCCTTTGATAGATGGCCCTTCACCCCAAAATCCCCATGTAAAGTGTCGCGCCGATATATCAATCCGTTTTCATTTGCGAGCTAAAAAGTGATGTGAATCCCCATAGAGTACTTGTGTAATAAAATTACTATGGTCGACACCCACAAAATGGGGGTACATTGTCGCTCATAACTTTCTAACCAAACCTCCTTGGCTCTAAGATTCACAGGTAAATGAGAAATAAAAATAGTGGCTTTTCTTTTGATACCCAAATTTTGACCACTTCCGGGGTAAAATCTTGGAGCTCTGGGGACGAGGCTATTAGCGATCGGCATGGACCTTTAATGATGGATCAAACTTCTTGTCATGGGTTGATCTTCCATACAGGCATGGCATACTCTGCACATGAGTAGCACAGGCAACGGCCGTTGATCTTAGGGTATGTGGGCGAGCACCCCCCCCATCTTGTGCCGGGGAGTTTGCTCAAGATGTATTAGTGAACATACGTAGCCGGAGATTGGTTACAAGTTTGCAACCCGATGACGGCGAGTTTGCAAGTTGCAACACGAAGACGACGAGTTTTATTTGATGTTTGAGAGTGTGTAGTGGTGGAGTTAGTGTGGAGAGTTAGTTATAGGGTACGGGAGGGATAGAAAGTGAGCGGTTTTGAGTATTTATTGATAATGGTAGAAGGTATCTTTTATTTATTGTTATTTAGTTATTGTATTTATTTGGTTATTCATTATTTTTTGAATTATTAAAAAAAGAAAAATTTTTTATATTATTTATATTTATATGAAGGTATTTATTGATTTATTTTTATTTATATTTACTGTGGAATACATGTTAGAATAAACAGTTTAATAATAATATAAATTATTAAAATATAGTAAAAATATAATCTACCAAAAAAAACGTGGCAACGTAAAAAAACAACCAAGTTTTAAAAAGAGTACGAGCCATATAAAGTTAATAATCTAAAGTAGCACACGTATACCTCAAGTGGCGTCTGCCCCTGGCCAAAACTGGTCCCATTTTTCCTTCCAATTCCTGTGTTGCGAACGTCCATATTCCATTAAAGGAACCATCATCATTAGACCCAATTGTGATTTTTTAAATAATTCCAACTGCACTTTGTTCTGTTTAAGGGTATATTGGCAGTTGAGTTTGGAATTAGTTACTCCTAATTTCTTGTTGTAAAGGCCCGTCTTGTTCTGCTGAAACGTTTCCAAGTTGAATTGCTTAGTTTCGTTTTGTTTCTTGCTTGTGATTTCTTATTGTTGGAGATTGGTCTTATTTCAAGATTCAGAACCTCTCCTCTCTCTCTGGTAGGTGAAGCGTACTAAAGACGGAACGAAAGGAAGGTTCCGCTGCTCTGGTTGCCTCCACAAGAAGAGCAAACTGTTTTGAAATTTGGTATTAAATCAGCGCCTAGATGAAATCCATATATATTTAGCCTGTATGGGAGGTTGAGATTGGGAAAGGGGGCATTTTGCTTTTGCCATTTTTGAGAAATGGGACCAAGTTTGCCAATGGGGGCAGACGCACTTGAGTATATTGGTGTATCTAGATTTTTATTAATTTAGGATGGCTCGTACTCTTTTTAAAACTTGGTGTTTTGTTTACGTTGCCAACGTTTTTTTTTTTTTGGTAGAATTTTCCCTTTATTTTGTGAACATTAAATAGTTGTGCAAGTAGAGTTGGTCAATTGCAAGGGAAATCATGTTCTGCGAAAAGTGTTATAACTTTAGTGAGTGTGTGTGATCATTACTAGTCGAACCTGGAAAGTGATGTGTTACTAACATTAAGTAAAGCAAAGTGTTAGGAAGTATTGAACACTGGTGAAATATTATAATCACACTGGTGAATCATTTATTAGTCTAGAAGTAGTTAAAATTTCAGTATTGAACATGTTTATAATTAAAATATTCGAAGTCGATTGTTTTGTTCCGGTATATTCAGGTAATTGTTGTTGTCTATGTTCGCTTTTAACATGATAATAAACATATGAAGAGCTCTTGAAGTCCATGGGCTTAAATTGATATTATATATTACCGTTATACTTAATCGTGCAGTGGTGTTGGGACATTTTTATCATCCTTCAGTTAGTGAGATATTCAGATGTAAGGTTCTGCATTTTAGGCCTTTTTCACACAAGATAGAATTAAAAAGGGCATATAAAATTAGGAAAAGTATTTAGTTCCTTTTGTTGATAATATTACATTTATTTTACTTTTAAAGAAAGAATGAGGTTACTGCTTTGCATTCAGTAGGACGTATTTTACCAAGAGTCACGTATCAATTCTCTTGCCATTACCAATTAAGGCACCATTGTTAATTTCTAACTTTATATTTATAAAGATGCCATTCAGCACCACAGAAGAACACTTTTTAAACTGGAAAAAACTCCTGGAAAACAGCGGTGCCAAAAGAACCAGAGAAGCCTCCTGTACAGCACATACCAAATAAATGAGAATGACCACCAGGAATTGTGTAGGACGTTCATATAGAAGTCCCATTGATGCAAATAGGTATTGCCATTATTCGTCAAGTACTATGCACAAACGCCATACAGCGCATGCAGGAATCAATGTAATATCTATTTGCATCAATGGGATTCTATATGAAAACGTTTACCCAGAATGGATACTAGCATAATGCCGACGAAAAGGGTGGGCCACCACCGGATCGAAAGACAACAACAGGCCATCAAAAAGTAAACTCAATGTCTGTGCTTACACCGCTGGCAACGGAGAAGCTTTACAGACTAGAGCCTAACCCCCGCAGCGCGCGGAAAGTGGCTTAACGCTGCTAGAACTAACACGGGTATCCGTCTGCTTATTCAGTCCACGGTAGGTAGGGTTATTTCGTCGGCTGACGAGGTTTTCAGTTTGTAGACTTCTGGACCCATCTTTTTCACATTCATGCTGGGAAATGAATATTACTTTATGAAAGAACAAATATCAGAGTTGAATTTAAAAAAGGGAATTTTATATGGGAATAATAAACAGCAAATTTTGGAAAAAAAAAAAAATAAAGATTGCTGACGGTCCGGCATTTTGATTGGTTTTTATTTGGGCTTCGGGGGGACCCATTCAGGTAAAAAGACGTAGTTAGCCTTACATTGGAAAAAACAAAACCGATTATTGTCATGTACTACGGTTTCTTTTGACTCAGTTAGGGAAAAGGTAAATTTTGTAGGTTTTAGACATTAATACAGGTTGTCTCTTGGAAAAAAATAATAGCACTTTGCAGAAGGTCTGTACAGACCTTGATTTATCATAGTCGGATTTAGATATATCGGTCGCCCGAAGAGCAAAAATGATACTGATACTGACCGTGACTGGTACCTGACCACGTGACACCAAACTATCCATCTCGTCCTACCGTGTATAAAACAATAACGACAAAAGCAGAAGCATTCTGTTATCTCTGTTGTCACAGAGTAATCGATCAAGATGTGAGACATACATGTGGTTCGTCAGGTAGGGGGTAGGACACGGATCTGCTCGAATTTGGGATGGGATTTCCAACGGTAATGTGAAAATGCTACACGCATTTTTAATATGGCAGTCTCGGTTCAGTGACATTAAAAAATCATCTCTAAACCTTGTTCAAAAGATCTTAGTATATCATGATAAATAAGAAAAAAATATAAGTTCACATCAATCTGCCTGTTAAATTACCGGTGCATAACTCAAAAACTCCAGGGGGGGAAAACTTCCCCTGCAAAAAAGTAATATCTAATCAAACAATAATTACCCCTTGAAATACGCGCCATGGCTACGAGCGATGCGCTCTGTAGCCATTGCGCACCCGATACACTTAATATCAAAAAGCCCTTTATAATTATTATACACCCAAAACCATTGACTATGGATTTGATTTTTTGTATATGTAGTACGGGATGGATCAGTAATGTTTAACAAACGAATCCGTTAAGCATAATTTTCTTGCATGAAGAGTTAAATATATTTTCCATGTGCAGTAACAGGCACATCATGATGATAAATATAAAATAATGTATAAATTTCGCCAATATATATTCATTTCGTAATAAGGCTGTGTAGGTCTGTGAGACCGGTTTGTTTTTTTTTTTTTAACGTTTACTATTTGCAACTAATTATCGTTACAAATAACCGTTTGAAACCATTTCTAACTTGGTCGTTTCAGTTTTTTAAGTCATATCTGTCATGAATGTGTCACATATCACAGTAGATTGTTTGTTTGAACGATGTCGCATCTTTTTCTCGACAAAATTCTTTGTAAGTCGTTTTCTGATAAAGTTCCACTGGTTTGTCTTATGAGTTTCGATTCTAAATATTTAAAATCAACTTTATTATTTTACATGGTTCATTCCGTACGTAAGTAAGTAACAGTGTTTGATATATTATTTTGAAAAATCCCATTGTTATTTTGTATGAAGATGCATTAATGTAAAATCAAACTGACCAAAAACTCTTGATGTTGCCTGATCTTGACAATAACTGAATACTGCGAAATACATAGATAAAGAAAGATTGGAAATGTTGGACTATAGATGAATTATACTTCCATTCCATAAAACTTCAATGGCCAAAGTGACCATGAGTAAAAGAAAATGATCTTACTCACGTGTAATTTAGTGTGCTGAAAGTCGTGGGCTACAGCTGGACTCGAACCGACAACATAGAGAATATCCAAAAGTAAAAATCAATAACGTCCACCGATTAGACCGCTCGGCCAGAAGGAAGCTTATAGCAGGTTAACGCAAAAAATTGTTGGATTATGATAGGTAAGTGATGGTCAGTAGTGATGTTGAAAAAAAGAATCCCGTTAAACGTCATTTTCTTGACAATAGAGTTTAATATATTCAATAGTATTACTAAAAAGGCCAATCATGAGGATAACTAGGAAATTATGTAT
The DNA here is from genome assembly GCA_023653785.1 of Ophioderma brevispina. Taxonomy (NCBI): domain Eukaryota; kingdom Metazoa; phylum Echinodermata; class Ophiuroidea; order Amphilepidida; family Ophiodermatidae; genus Ophioderma; species Ophioderma brevispina. The sequence continues at coordinate 82,988 of JAMKCH010006612.1, read as the reverse complement.
CAAGTTTGGCTACTTCCATTTCGTATAAAGGCTGTTGTCGGTTGTGAGACCACTTGTTAGAGTTTCGCACTTTCCACTAATCATCTTATAAGTGACAGCTTGAAAGTACTTCTAATTCATCGTTTCCGTTTTCTATTCATATGGTGCACTGAAATGTGTCCAATATACTTTGTGGGTTGCAAAACATGCCTGGTGGTGTATTGCGAGGGTGTAAGTGATTATTGAGATATTGCCCCCTAGTGCTATTTCTCGTGTGAAACGCCGCGTCAAAAAAGGGAAGTTTGTTTCTGTTAATATACCCACGGTGTGGTGTGTCGTGGTAGCATGGCTGTTTTAATTGCTTTTTTGGCTGTTTTTTTTGGTGTTTTTTTAGTTGTTATTTTTAAAACTTGGGTGGACACACTACGTGTGTCTTATAACGGAAATAAATGCATAATAAATAAAAAGTCAACTAAATAAATAATACACATATTAAATAAAAGGGACTTTATATTAAAAGAAAATAAAAATAAATCCAAAATCAAAATAAAACTCGTTCGTCATCGCTTTAACGAAATTGCAAACTCTCGCGTCATCGCGTTAAGAGTTGCAAAGCTGCCGCGTCATCGCGTTACAAACTCAAAACTCGCGGAATAGCGTTTTGCAAACTCGCCGGCGTAGCGTTGCAAACTTGCAACCTCGCTGGCATGGCGTGGCACACTTGCAAACTCGCCCGCATAGCGTTTGCCAACTCGACGCGGTTTGTCAAACTCTACGTTTTATGTCCAGGTCTAGCGTGCCATATTGGGACTGGGGGATATAAGGCAGCGATTGTAGGGTTCAAGAAGCTACTAAAGATTTCAGCTGCTTCAGTTGCGTGTTTGTCAGGCCTACTGCTTTCCTGGGTGTGAGATTTAGCACTACCTTTGTTGAAATTATCGTCCCAGGGGCGCCACAGTCCGGGCTCCATAGAAGAACTAAAGCGTGATGATAGATGTGAAAATGAAACTATGATGGAGTGTGACTGGAATGAAACTAATGTAGCCCTATTTTTAACGTTGTAGCCGGATATGAGCACGCCGGACAATAATTACTTGTACACCGGTTCCAGGTCTTCCATTTGAAAGGGACGAGTGCAATCAGGGTCGCCACTACATCTCTAATGGTTCTAGGTTTAATCGGATCATCCCCACTTTAAAGTTTTCGGCACTTTGTATCTAACGTTAAACACATGACATCAAATATCTAAACATTTTGGTTTTTTTGTGACTGTTTGTTGCTTCGTCACGTCGTTGTGATATGCCATTGTTTGGCGTGTGATTCAAAGTTAAATCACTAAATAGTGAGGGAAATTGTTTTGAGAAAAGTCATATCGTTTCTGCGGTTTTAGATATGCAGCGATGGTGTTCAAGGTGTACACACAAAACTGATTTTGATTTTCTCATGAGTTAGGATGAGCAGACTTGTACTGTAATATTTGTGTTGTAGCTTGGGTTGCGCACGTTGTGGTGCCCGGTCGCACCTATATATTAGTCATGCGAATGGGGCAGATACAAAACCTATTGTGGATTTTGGGTGAAACAGTACTAAATTTGCAACAGAGGTAGCTCTTGATATGTGAAAAATTGGTTAGGGGCCAAATTAATTTCCTTCCCAAGATGACCGCCCACTGTTAACAGTCTGTTTTTTTTACGTGCTTTCTATGTTTTATATGATCCAATACTCAATTTTTATTGTGTTTTGTGCCATTTTAAAACGGAAAAACCCTGATTGACACCTCCACTGGTAATTCCATTGTTCCCATTAGCAAAATTGATCCAAAATGGCAGAAAACCCAAAATGGCGCCCCCCAATTTGAAGCATATCATTTGATTTCACGAAATGAAATGGTGTTCCAATATACTTTTGTGGGTTGAAATACAGGCTCTGGTTGGTATTGCGAGCGGTTAAGTTATTATTGATGATATTGCACCTAGTGCTATTCTCGTGAAACGCGCGTCAAACAAAGGGAAGTTGTTCTGTTAATATCACCACGGTTGTGTGTCGTTTGTATCATGGCTGTTTTAATGCTTTTTGGCTGTTTTTTTGGTTTGTTTTTTAAGTTGTTATTTAACACTTGGTGGACACACTCGTGTGTCTAATAAAACGAAATAAAATGTAATAAATAAAAAGTACTAAATAAATAAATACAAATTATTAAAGAAAAGATGACTTTATAATAAATAGAAAATAAAAATAAATCAAAATAAAAAACTCGTCGTAATCGCTTTAAAGAACATGCAAACTCTCGCCCGTCATCGCGCGTTAGAAGTTGCAACTCTCGCAGTCATCGCGTACCAAACTTGCAAACTCGCCGGCTTAGCGTTGCAAACTCGCGGAATAGAGGTGCAAACTTTGCAAACTCGCCGGCATGATTTGCAAACTTGCAAACTCGCCGGCATTAGCGTTGCAACTAGAGCGGTTTGTCAACTAGACGTTTTATGTTCGGTCTAGCGTGCCATTACTTTGGGAACCTGGGGATATAAGGCAGCGATTGTAGTGTTCAAGAAGCACTAAAGTTTCAGCTGCTCAGTTGAGATGTTCTCAAGGCCTACTGAATTTTCCTGGTGAAAATTTTAGCAATAACTTTGTGAAATTTAGTCCGCCGTGAGTCACAGTCAGGGCTCAATAGACGAATTTAAAGCGTGAAAACTAATGTAGCCCTTTTTTTACCGTTGTAGCCGGACAGTAAGCACGCCGGAACAATACTTACTTGTACAACGGTTCAGGTCTTCCATTTTGAAGAGGGACGAGTGCAATCAGGGTCGCCACTATATCTCTAATGGTCTAGTTTAAAATCGGATCATCCCCACTTTAAAGTTTTCGGCACTTTGTATTTAACGTTAAACACATGACATCAAATATCTAAACATGTTTGGGTTTTGAACTTGTTTGTTGCTTCGTCACGTCGTTTTGATATTGCATTGTTTTGGCTTGTGATTCAAAGTTAAATCACTAAATAGTGAGAAATTGTTTCTGAGGAAAGTCATATCGTCTTCTGCGGGTAGATATGCAGCGATGGTGTTTCAAGGTGTACACAAACTGATTTTGATTTTCTCATGAGTATAGGATGAGCAGAAATTGGTAATATTTGTGTTGAGCTTGGGTTGCGCACGTTGTGGTGCGCCGTGTCGCACCTATAATAGTCATGCAGAATGGTGCAAGATATCAAACCTATTGTGCATTTTGGGTGAAAAGTACTAAATTTGGCACAGATGTAGCTCTTGATATGCTGAATAAATCTGGTCTAGGGGCCAAATTAATTTCCTTCCAAAATGACCGCCACTGTTAAAATGTCATGTTTTTACGTGCTTTCTATGTTTTTATATGATCCAATTACTCAATTTTATTGTGTTTTGTGCCATTTTAGAACAGAAATACCCTGATAGAGACTCCACTGGTAATTCCATTTTTTACATTAGCAAAATTGATCCAAAATGGCAGAAAACCCAAAATGGCGGCCAATTTGAAGCATATCATTTGATTATCAAGAAATGAATGTTTTTCTTGATCTTGTTATGATTCTCTAAGGTTATTATTAAACAATGTGCATTAAAGATAGAATTTACATCACCTTGAGAATACAACCGAATAAGATTTGAATCCAAAATGGCGGCGAAAATCCAAAATGGCGGCTAATTTGTCACTTAAGCTTATCCTTTGATTATCAAGCAATTAATGTTTTCTTAATCTTGATATAACTCCCTCAAGGAAGGAATTCACATCAACTTAAGAGGAAAGCAATTAAGGTCTGTTGTTAAATTGCTTCTTTCCATTATAATTTGGCCAAGATGGCTGCCAAACCTCGAATGGCCACCACTTTTAGAAGTATCACTTACGTGCCTGTATGATTCCTCCGTGCTACTTGAATGTGTTTGTTTTTTCATTAAAAATAATATACCCTATTTGATTTGGTATTGTTGGCTCTGTGGTTATACACAGCCTGTAAAATGTACATCCAGTGGTGGGAGAATTTAATTTATTGCCTCAGCAATCGGTCCAAAAAATCACAGGGCACAGGACACATGTTACACAATGAAAAGCTTGATTTCCCCGTGCTCTAAGCCTAGTGATTTGTTTAAACTGATTGCAGGGGCAACGAATCCTATTACGTGGCACTTCTACGTCTACGGCAAATTCAAAATGATGGCCAAATTGCCACCACCCAAAAGATGAGTTGACTCTGCAGAAGTACTTTGGTAGCCTTAATGTGTAGCAAAAGTCTTACTAAATACTTTCCATGAAAATCCCTTGCCATCGGGAGACCACATCGACAGTCTGGAAGTGCTCTATGTGTGAAATCAGACCACGTTGTAGAAGCAACCTCAATATCTGCTGACAACATCGAAGTCCTCACCATTGAGCTCGGCTCCGTCATAGTTATATCAGTCTACAAACCTCCATCAGCAGATTTCAAACACCCTCAATTCAATTTCGGGAATTCCACTAAACCTCATTTCTTAATTGGCGTTTTAAACAGCCATAGTACCCAATGGGGCTACAATGGAGCCAATAAAGACGGACAAGCTGTGGAAGCATGGTTAGACAGTCAACATCTACATCACCTTCACGACCCTAACCTGCCGCTATCATTTTATAGCACCCATTGGAAGAGAGGTTACGATCCTGATCTATATAGCTATTGTTGGCAAAACATATCTAACCTGTGTACCAAGATTGTTCTGAATCCTGTTCCACTAACTCTAAGTCAATGCTGCAGTCAGTAAGACCAAACAACGTGTCTTTTAAGTGGTACTTTAACTACAGAACGTGAGGAAGGTTGCTCCAAAACTCTGACAAAATTATGACAAATTTTGCCCAACTAGTGATAAGACAGCGCCCATACCAAGAGGCGAATATATACCAGGCCTTTCCAAGGGAATGTGCTCAGTTATCAAGGTATTCCACCATGTGTGAAGCCGATAAGTTGAGGAAGGGTCAGAGGAAAGGATCAAAACCAGGCACACCTTAATTAAATCCACCGATATGACCCAAAGAACAGCAAGAAAGAATGGTCTACCATCCACGCTTCGAGTTGAAGGTATCCCAACCACAACTCCACAGCCTCCAAAAAATGTTAAACCCAACCAAGTTGAAATTTTAACTAATTAGTTCTCCAGGTAGAGCAAGGATGGATATTTATTCATCTTTTCTCTGGAGTAGCCAGTGCACACAAGTATTGCAAAAAAAAACCATGTGCGCCTGGCCGGATTCGAACTGGCGACCGTCCGTATTACTAGCACGACTAGGAAACAATGGACACCTTTCGAATCCAAACACCCTATAGATGATATCTCTCGCTCCTCTACCAACCCGGTCTTGAGAGGCTCATTGGTTAGAGCCCGTGTGCAAATCCATCAAGACTTTTCATCTACGCAACTGTGAAGTCAAACGTCAGCTTAAACTAACCTGGTCGGGAAGACCCCTAAAAAGAGCACTGTGATAATTCCGTCTATCTAGGAGCTACCATGGACTGCACTCTGTCCTTATAAGCCCAGATCAATGAAAAGAGTAAAGTATGTTCACGGCCATAACACTTGAACAAACTCACTGTCACAAGATTGGGTGCTCGCCACAGTACCCTAAGATCAGATGATTAGAGATGCCTTGTGGCAACGAGACTTGCTATCACCAAGTAACCTCTTTGTATTGGAACCTGATGAGCATCACCCACCTGTAGCTGACTACTCATGGGCTGAATTGCGATTCTCAACAGATTCAGACCAGAATCGGATAATCCAAGGTTGCCTTGCTGCAGAAGCAGAAGTGGGGCTACCTTGGAGCATATCAGGACACTACCTGTAATTGTACACAGCCCACAGCAATGACCTCTCTTGTCTGTCCCAATGTTGGCGCAACAATGCACATACAAGGACCTTGCAAATTCAGTGTCTGCCGCATTTTGAAGCAACAATGTACAGACAGTCTGGCAAATTCAGTGAAGCAGCCAGACCCCATTGTACCCCCAAACATCTCATTTACATCAACAGCCACACTTCAGCAGTGTGTTTGACCTGACTATGTATGCTTTTGATACCTCTGACAGGCTGGCAAAGTTGTCCATACCTGCTGTTAAGGTCTGCAATTTTCCGACCCCAGTCACCTGGATCTGGTAGCTCTGGTAGCGCGCAGCAACGCTTGTCCCCAGCAATGTCCTTCCTGATATGCTGCTCTGTTTGAGTGTTGATACAGTGCATCTGGGGTAGGTGTATGAACTCAATGGATATTGTTCTGTTTAAAATGAAGTCAATAATCTTCCAAATTGTTGGCCATTATTCTTTCAAGGTATTTTCTTAAGGAGGAGTTCTTACAAAGTTTGCAAAAGATTTACAACATGGCATCAGGAGATCATTGCTTTGCTTCCCAAGCGGTGTTCTTTCTTGTGCAAGTTAGAGAGTTGATTGTTACTATCTGATTATTACACACACCCCATCATCCACTGACAACACACTAACGCTACTAGAGTCTTAACTCTGGAGGGATGCTAATCCACGATAGAAAGGAGGTCTACAAGTTATCGATGAACAAATGAAGGAATGAATGATAAATGAATGATTTAAAAATCCAAAAATCTTTGGGAATTTTTAACATAATGCCCCCATGACCACTCCATTTCTAGCACTTTGGTCCTTGTAAACAGGAATTAATAACTCCGTATTAAATACCTAACAAAGTGACATTAGCAGCTATTTTGAATATAATAACAGTCTCGAAATTACACATTGAAGCAACCAGGCATCACATAAAGATTACGGGTAGAATGCATGGTATAGGACCTGTGATATTATACCACTTGACAAAAATCAGAAGTACATTTAAGGCATGTTACTTAATTTTGAAAAACTAAAAAATCTGCAAAACTAAAAAACAAAACTAAAAGTTAGAAAAAAAGACAAAATTTAAAATGTTAACCATACCAAGAGTCACCATTTCTTGTTTTTAAAATATTGATTAAATCTTATCATTTACCTGACACATATAAAATCAATACGACCTTTAACATATGGAAGGTTAACAAGTAAGTTGCCATTCTTAATTTGGCCCCGCCATTTGAACATGGCAGCGCATTTTATATCATGTACATTGCATTTACAACAAGTAAAATGTAGTTTGGTAGGCGGGTGGAGTGGTCCAATTTTAAAATGAACAAACCCAACCCTGTTTTGCACTGTACTACAAAATAAGCAGCTTTTAACTGTGAGCGGCAGTCACTTGTGAATTTAGGCCCAATGTGTGACCCGCCTTTGAATAAACTACATTTTTGGGAATACAGAAATATTGATTTAAAAAGTTAAACCAAGTCGTATCTGACCTATATAATAAATTTTACAACCAATATTTGCAATAATTAATGCCTTTTTTTAGTGTGGCCGGCCATTTTGAAAATACGGGCCATATTGAAGGAAAATTAATTTGGCCCCTAGACAAAGATGTTGGTTATAGCATATCATAAGCCTACCTCTGTTGGCCAAATTTGGTACTTTTCACCCAAAATGCTCAATACTTTCACCATTCTGCATGACTGAATCTAGGATATTGCGGTTCATTTGAGGTTGCCATTTTTGATACAATGTAATAAAATTCCATTCAGAATGAATGTATTGTCTTTTTTTTATATTGTTGTGTGGAATTGTGGCCAGATAGCCAAAAATACCAAAATATGAATTGCTGATTGTCCACACTTATCATTTTTAAGATTTTTAAAATCATGACATTTGAAATATAATGGTAGTAATTTGACTTCGGGCCATAATTATGTTCGTGTGTATGTAGTGTATTTTTCTTATGTTTATGTTCTAATCTGTATTGTGAAGTATCATATGCATAAGGTCAAAATAAAGGACATAACTCTTTGTTGTTCTGTGAAAAGAGAAAAAAAGAGAATATGATTTTTGAGGTCCCTTATAGTTTGTCTTTCTTTTTAATTTTGCGTAGGTATTGATGTCGCACCCCAGTTTAAAAAAACAAATTTAGGCTCTTTCGATCAGGAACTTTATGCCATGATTTTTAAATTGTGTTTGAAGGCACAGTTTTCAGTGACTGTTCTCCCACCAGTGAAGTTAATTGCTTGACCGAAACAGGGTCAAGAGTCGTCAAGAGGTGGATGGAGTTATTTGCCAGTGTTATCTTCGTTTTGTGTTTAACCCTCGTCTTACCAAGCTTTTTTTGTAACCGGATTACCAAGGGGGCTTGAGAATTCGTTATATAAAGCACCAGTGATGCTTATGATGTTGATACTAGTGGATAGCTATGGTCCTCATCTATTGATACCATTAATAAGTAAGAGAATATCATTAGTATGGCATCACATGACGTCATAAAACAGAAAGAAAATTGCCGGAAAATCTAATTTTGCGCGAAAAAGTAAGGAATATCGGATTTTCGTGGCGGTTTTTCAGCTCTAACTGATGGCATTGACTAGTTTTACAAAACATGTAGTTTTAGAGCCATCTGTGCATAATATTTTCAAAAAAATGCACCCTAAATTATCCTTGGCTGGCAACCACCCCCCCCCCCATTACCTCTACGTAATTGACGGCATACCGTAAGCTACCTTCACAATTTATTTCGTAACATGACTAGAAAAGATGAGAGAATGACAAACCTAGAGCTTTTTACAGCAAGCTTTGGAATTTTAGCGCCACCGGCGCAAGTTCACTGGGGGGGGGGGGTAACACTCCCCCCCCCCCTTAGTAAGGAGAGTTTAAGAAACTCTGTACAACGTTGCTCTGGCTATTTATCTGGAGGATTTCACTCCTATTCTTCTTATCGTGTCCACAGGGGGTCTCAAAATATGATACAGCCAGAGATAAGTACAATGTGGCTGCTTCACTGAATTCGTAAAAAGGTCCTTGTCTGTGCATTGTTGCTACAACAGTGGGCAGACCAAGGATCTTCCATTGTCTGTGTTACTGTTCCACAACCACAGGTAGTGTCATGATCGATTCAGGTTAGCCCACTTCTTTCAAGGAAACCTGAGATCGGCCCCAATTCTGGTTCATGATTCTGTTGAGGCATCGGCCAATAGCCTATGAAGGAGGGCAGTTCCCGTGGAAGATGCTCAACAGGTTCAATACCAATAGATGTTACTTGGTTGATAGCAAGTCTTTTTTCACAATGCGGACTCTCTTAAACTCCTTAGAGACGGATTCAAGCAACTCTCTCAGGAACAGGTCTCTGTCCGAACATAGGGTGATTCGACATTAGATTTTAACACAAACTGGCGCTGTACTCTTGCATGCTCGCTACATTACGACTAATGTCTGGTGGAGCAATTTCTGCTAGAAGGATTATAAGTTCTCCGTTGCGTTGGACGAAGACAATCTGTGATAAGCGGCAGGATGGCATTTATTTGCTGAATCAAGTTCTTTGCATGGGTGATCTATTACCATACAGGGTAGATGGAAGATGTCCTTCCACTTTTCTTTTTCGAAGGTTTTTACGCTTGAAAGAACGCTAACAGCTATCAGTTGTGGCTGCCATGATTAATTAGACGACGTTGTAAGTGGATAAGTGTGAAATGCTTTGTGGGAACTACTCAACCAGATTGGACCTACAACTCATAAAGTTGAATGTTTCAACTTAAGTAGCTATAATTATGTTTCAGTCTTGGTATATCTAAATTGACTTGTACACTTGCGGTCTGTGCTCTTGTTGTCCGACGCTTTATTCAAGGCGCTCAGTCATGAGCGCCGGCGCTTGTGCACTTTGTATGCGCTACGCACTGCCTGTTTCTTTTGTAGGCAATAGCACTGGTCGTTACTTTTTGATATAGACCATTGGTCCGAAACGTCGTGTAGTTTATTGAAAACTATTTTGTTCTTTTGTATATCAACTTTTATACAACCTACTTTTATCATACCAGTACTACACAGAATCTTCGACTTATTTTGAAATATTTTTAGGAAATTGAAAAGTGCAGAAAAATGCAGTTAGGGGACCTTAGGTTTCTTTTGAAAGGAGAGTGCTCAATGCCATAGGACAGAGCTTATAAAAATATTCAAAGTATAGACCTTCCAGGAATAAAGTCGTGACTCTGAGTTTCATGCCAGAAAGTAATGGTCAGACGACCGGATGGTGGTGATTTGGTTTCGATACAGACCACATGGATTGCAAGAAATTTCATTCCATGGTATAAGAAACCAAACCCAAATGTAATGTAACGTCCTTTTTGGAAAAAAAAAGTGTGATATTCTGATTGGTCCTATGTAGGCATTGCGAAATGTGTTTCTTCACACAATGACTATATATTTGTTGGCTTGGATGTTTGAACATTTACCGTATGTGACATTCATCCAATATTTTAATACTGTGTCTGTTTGATTTAAGTAGGCACTTTCGAAACATCATGGTAGCTTACAACCCGTGTGTATTTATGGACTTTAAGTTCAAAATTAAATCCATTTGCATAGGCCTAGGGAAATGACTGGGACTAAAATTACAAATGGCTGGAATTGTACGAAGTCACGCACGAGGCGCAGGACGTGCGGATTTCGAATTGAATAGCACGTTAGCTTGCACCAACCATCACTTTCGTGATTTGTCGAGGGTTTTCGAGATCATCAGTTAGCAACGATTACTTAAGCCATATTTGCGCAGCATATACCAGCATTTTATACCGGCGATTATTGAGAAATTTTCTGCTATAAGCTGCTGGCATGGAGGACAGTACCTCACCTGACAGTAAGTAGTTTAGTGATCGTTTTCTTTTACTATTAAACGAGGAGATATTTTTTTATAACCCCAACAGTGGGCAGACCAAGAGATATTCCATTGTCTGCGGTACTGTTCCACAACCACAGGTAGTGTCCTGATCTGCTTCAAGGTAGCCCCACTTCTGCAAGGAAACCTTAGATCGGCCAATTCTGGTTCTCAATCTGTTGAGGCATCGGCCAATCAGCCTATGAAGAGTCAGTTCCAGGTGGAAGATGCTCAACAGGTTCAATACCAATAGATGTTACTTGGTTGATAGCAAGTCTTTCTTTTCACAATGCGACTCTCTTAAACTCCTTAGAGACTGATTCAAGAAACTCTCTCTGGAACAGGTCTCTGTCCGAACATAGGGTGATTCACATTAGATACTTGGCAGCTGTACTCTTGCATGCTCGCTACACTACGACTAATGTCTGGTGGAGCAATTCCTGCTAGAATGTATAAGTTCTCCGTTGGCGTTGGACGAAGACATCCTGTGATAAGCCGGCAGGAGGCATTTATTGCTGAATCAAGCTTCTTGGCATGGGTTGATCTTTCCCATACAGGGTTAGCATTGGAAGATTTCCTTCCAACTTTTCTTTTTCGAAGATGGTTTTTACGCTTGAAAGAACGCTACAGATATCAGTTGTGGCTGCCATGATTAATTAGACGACGTTGTACGTGGATAAGTGTGAAATGCTTTGTTGGAACTCCTCAACCAGATGGACCTCAACTCAAAATTTGGAATGTTTCAACTTAAGTAGCTATAATTATGTTTTTCAGTTCTTGTTATATATAAATTGACTTGTCCACTTGCGGTCTGTGCTCTTGTTTGTCCGCGCTTTATTAAGGCGCTCGTCCATGAGCGCCGGCGCTTGTGCACTTTGTATGCGCTACGCACTGCCTGTTTCTTTTGTAGGCAATAGCACTGGTCGTTACTTTTTGATATAGACCATTGGTCCGAAACGTCGTGTAGTTTATTGAAAACTATTTTGTTCTTTTGTATATCAACTTTTATACAACCTACTTTTATCATACCAGTACTACACAGAATCTTCGACTTATTTTGAAATATTTTTAGGAAATTGAAAAGTGCAGAAAAATGCAGTTAGGGGACCTTAGGTTTCTTTTGAAAGGAGAGTGCTCAATGCCATAGGACAGAGCTTATAAAAATATTCAAAGTATAGACCTTCCAGGAATAAAAGTCGTGACTCTGAGTTTCATGCCAGAAAGTAATGGTCAGACGACCGGATGGTGGTGATTTGGTTTCGATACAGACCACATGGCTTGCAAGAAATTTCATTCCATGGTATAAGAAACCAAACCCAAATGTAATGTAACGTCCTTTTTGGAAAAAAAGTGTGATATTCTTGATTGGTACTATGTAGGCATTGCGAAATGTGTTTCTTCACACAATGACTATATATTTGTTGGCTTGGATGTTTGAACATTTACCGTATGTGACATTCATCCAATATTTTAATAACTTTGTCTGTTTTGATTTAAGTAGGGCACTTCGAAACTATGGTATCTTACAACCCGTGTTATTATGGACTTTAAAGTTCAAAATTAAAATCCATTTGCATAGGCCTAGGGAAATGACTGGGACTAAAATTACAAATGGCTGGAATTGTACGAAGTCAAGCGCACGATGCGCAGGACGTGCGGATTTCGAATTGATAGCACGTTAGCTTGCACCAACCATCATTTCGTGATTTGTCGAGGGTTTTCGAGATCATCAGTAGCAACGATTACTAGCATCTTTTGCGCAGCATATACCACATTTTTATACCGGCGATTATTGAGAAATTTTTCTGCTATAAGCTGCTGGCATGGAGGACAGTACCTCACCTGACAGTAAGTAGTTTAGTGATCGTGTTTCTTTTACTATTAAACAGGAGAATTTTTTTTATACCCACTTCAATCAAGGGTCAATTTATTTTCTGTACTGAAGGGGAATGGAAATACATACAACATCACTTATCAATGTACGCAAAGTGCAGATATATTATTTACAAACATACGTCATATTAAAGCGAGCGCGAAGCGAAGCCTTTATATCAAATCGCGTATACACGTATTGACAGCTATTGAAAACTATAGTCTGACAGGTTTAAAAATACCGACCCTCATTTGATCCCCCTTTTCGTTCTTTTTTTTACTTACCATTAACTCCTACGGAGTAATAATCGACGGGTACCGAACAGTGGCGCGCCAATCTTTAAAATTTTTATATTGACGTTTTCCATTTATAGTCCGATAATATTCAACAATTAAGTATTTTAATTCTCCATTCTGTTTGTATATTGTTTTCTCGCAAATTTCATTTTGATGTATTTAATAATAAACAACTCGATATTTTGGAAGCTCAAACAAATCTAGACTTGATCGTGTTTACAATGTCCATGCGCAGTAGGGTTTTTTACAACTCCGCAAAACAATATATTGACGCATTGTGTCTAGCTCTTTGGCCCAACAGTGGTGGTTGGTAAAAGAGTGTAGAGAAAATCAAGAGGAATTGCAGGCTTGATCTTAAAAAAGAAAATCTAAAGATAGCGAGATATGACATTAGTGACTACCCTAAATGCGGTATAGATGTAGCACTAGGATTCTGCGTAATTATAAATAAAAAACGAAAAAAGCTCAATCATAAATTAAAATATTTTTTTTCTCAACAAATATAAAAATAATTTTCATCCTTGCTCAAATACGAATTTTTTTAGCATTTTTCCGTTTCAAGATTAATCTAATTGTAGAGAAACAAAGTCAAGGATTAACGACAGCAGTGTTAACAATCATGACAATATATTGCAAGCGTTAGGCAGAAAAGTTGAAAGAATACAACTTTCACAGTGAAACAATAAAACATTTGGAGTCATATCATGACAACCCAATCATGGCAAAGTCTGAGCATGATGATGGACATTGCGCGAACACGGATTGTGTGATTGTCTCGGTTAATTGTTCGGCACCCTTACCTGTTCCATGCTTTAGTTTAGTTGCTCACAGCAGCCATGGCAGATTGTACTGCGAGTTCAACGCTCCTCCATGCTGCAATTTTGCCTATTATAAAATAGCTACTGCAGTATGAAAGAAATTACTTTTTGATTTTGAGCTTGATTCAATTCAACTGGTATGTGATAACTCGGTTGACGGTGTAGTAACTACCATGAAATTCATGACATGATGACTACACAAACATGACAAACGTGTTTATGTTTTACTGGACAAGCTGGAACGAGCGTTTCTTGTTGCTTCGACGTCAACCTAGTCCTGGCTAGGAAATCTTTTCATATAGGCCTAGACCTTAACTCAGTCTGGGAGATTTAACCTGGATTCAAAATGTCAATCAGGCCATGCCGGTTTGATTGTGTTTACATCACAATATCAATCTATGCATGTTATACATGAGCCGAACTGAGTTTCAGCCATGGATTATTTATTGGCCTTGCTCCAGCTTTTTTTTGCTAGGGCTAGACTAGTATAATAGTAACATGCCTAGTTAGAAAATGAAGCTGTTACAGTGTGTGTAGTTTGTCTACGTACTACGTAACAAGTTTTTTGTTTTAATGAAACCAATGTTTCGCGGCTAAAATTGGGATATGGGCCTTGATCACGTTGAATCGATTAGAGAGGGGCTATGTCTAGTCCAGTCTAGCCTAGGCTCTACCTAGTTTTACTCTTTCGCATAGACTAGCCTATCGTCCTAGAGTCGGTAAACAATTCGTGGCCAAGTTTAAAGACCAAGTAGGGCTCTCCCCCCCCCCCGAAAAAAAAAAACCAAAAAAATTGCACCACTGACAACTGGGTAGGCCTACACGTAGCATCATAGACAAATCACACAACAGTAATCTACACGTTTGCCCATGTTTTTGGTCAAGACATTTGTTTTAAATTCTCAAGGCTAGGTCCAGACTAATGTTTAATACACGTTTCTGGCTGGCCAGAAATATGGAGTAAAGTAATACTAACTCACTTTATGCACTGTGTATAAAAATAATGTGCACAGATCGCAACTGTGATCGTTAGTTTATAGGCTTACCTTAAAATCTGACTCAGATATTTCGAATATTATTTTTTTGTGTAATAATGAAAAATAGTCAACTAAGAACGAAAGATCTAACCTTAAATGCAACAATTCCGAACTTTGAGATGAATCGGAAATTTCGTTTTGATGCCGTAACATTTACGTGTATTATCGTCCCATAGGATACGGTGTATAACAAAAAATTTCCGGATCCGCCAATTTTATAACAAAGTTGTGATTTGGATATATGAAGGAATTCGATTTAAAACAATTTCACACAGTGCTTAGTATATGACAGCATTATGTAACATTCAAAAAAACGATTTTTTGGAAATTGAGGGCGCCCTCCTCAGAAATCTCTGATTGCCCTTTAAAGCGGCACTGGCACATTCCACAAAATATGAAATTTCTTCAATTTGCTCTCAACTGATAGTCTAGGCCATTTGGAAGAACCGAGATATATTTTACATGTCATAAATAACATACCCAAAAACAGATAATGGACATTGATTGTTTACCCATAAGGAAGTCTGTTTTGGTCCTTAATCATTTCGGGCGAGGGCTTTTGTATATAAAAGCCTTAACAAACCATGCAAAAAATCGATTTTGAAATTCTTAGCGCACTATTTTTCAAAATGTGCCAGTGTCTCTTTTAAAAGAGATATGAGGAGATTTCCAAAAGAAGCGCCCCCAATTTTTTCCTCGAACCTATTTTTTTTTACATATTTGGAATGCTTACAATGTATTAGATCACACCTGAATTGAATAAGACGAGACGCCGATATGTAATAAGATGATGATTTAGTGTTTCTGTCGTGCACGACAGAAAGTCAAAGCATGGTTTGCTATGGGAACGAATCACGATATAGGCGTTTAAAACAAGGCTTGTGGTTTTTTTTTTCACCTTTTGTCCAATAAACCTTCCAACGTTTTCTCGGTAGGTGTCTACAACAACTACAACCGATCCAGTGAAATTTGAGATACATTCCATCTCCAAAATCTCCTCCTGTCACTTTACTATAATTTATGTTGCCAATCATGTCGCATCATGTCACTTTTGGGGGGCTTGTTGCTTTTGACAAGGCTTAGTGCACTGAGGTTTGTAGTGTTTTTATAGGCTAATTTTTCTAATATAGATGATATCTCATTTGATACTGTTTCATCATAGTGGCAAACCTTTTAAATTCATATTTCCTTCAGGGGAGGCGGGCCAGAAATCCCAATTTTTAGACGTTGCCATTGGTTTAAAAAACACGGGGGGGGGGGGGGGAGAGAGGGGTGGAGGGAGGACGCCTGATGTTCGATACTAGAGTGTGGTATTTGGAGGTTGCCGAGCTCCTGTGAAGCTCTATGGACAAAAAATCCCTAAATCGCTTGATGAATACCTGATTGGTTCCTCCTTTTTCCTCAAAACCGTTGTTGAAGTCAATTTTTACCATTTATTTATTTTTTATTATTAAAACTTCTTTTGGCCTGGGGAACAAATTCATTGATCAACACTGTTCTTCATTTGGCCCGGGGTCAAACATCATACATTAAAAATAGACATCATACAAAGCAAATAATTACACAGAATATATAATATAAAATATACATTTTAAAACGTGGCGGAACATAAAGATAAACGAATAGTTGTCCCATGTAGGTGGCCATGACGCACCAAGGTCTGCTGACCAGGGGCAAATGACAGTGGGCAAGCCAAGGGAGCAGCCATCCAACACTAGAGCAGGGATGGGTAAAAATAGTAACAATAACAACGCGACAGCATCACCAGGGTTTGTCCCCCACCACCCACTTACAACCCCGCCCAAGGTTGGAGGCAGCTCCCCCTTGCACCCCACATGCATCAGCCTAGCGGGCAGAAAAATACGTCCATTAGGAAACGTGTCAAAGCCGTCTTTAATCTAAAAACACTGCACCAGTAAAAAGGCCAGAGTTAAAACTTATCAAGAAGGTAATCAGTGACTTCAAGAAGGCAGGTTTGCGCGGAGTGCTTTGACCTGAAACCCGATCTGGTGTGGAGACAAAAAGTTATGTTTGGACAAAAGTATAGAGCTGGCCATGTACTAATTTTTCAAAATTTTCATACATGATGGGATGACTGACAGATATGGGTCTGTAGTCATTAGTGCTAAGGTGATCACCCTTCTTAAAAATTGTGGACACCATGCTTGCTTTTTCCAGGTGAGGTAAAACTCCAGAGGAGAGATTAAGGTTCATGATGTAAGTTAAAGGCCTCTGTATATTGATCAGCACCCCCCCAATCTTGAGGACGTTAGGATTATATGTCAGACAGTTGCTTTCTTGCGGTCTATGCCCTTCAGAAGTTCAAGACATCATTCCGGCCACAATCTTGGTAAAGCAGAACCTACTCTCCGCTGGTATTGTCTCCTCAGTACATGGAAATTCATCATAAGTTGGGTTATTGGTGGTGAAGGCATCAGCAAGATTCTGTCCTATATTGGAAAAAAAAACTGGATTAAAATGTCAGCAATTATTATTTACCATCATTAATTATGTTTTTGCCCGTCTCTTAATGGTGTTATAGGAAGGCTGCCTTTGGGAACAGGAAGAACAGATTTAAACAGTCTTCCGCCAATTTATGCGAGTCTGAGCCAGCTTCCATGATTGGAAGAATTAAAAAAATCACGCTGGAGTCTAACAGCGAGATTGTTAGCTTTGTTTCTGAGGTGTCTGTAAACGTCCCAATCAGCCTCAGAAAGTGAATTATGAGGCCCCGGGATTTAGCACGTTTAAAGCTCTCTACGGACATGCAAGGATAGTACTCATCAAGTTATCCATTGAGGGGGGTGTGTAGGTTATTTAACTCTTTAAAAGGGGCGATGAGCATAACAGATAGAAACCAAACAAATCCTCAAATATATTCCAGGCTAAGTCTGGGTTATCAGAGGCCTCAATCGTGCTCCAAGGACCCCCAACCCCATGTTCCCAGGTCACTAATAAAAGCCAAAGCATCAAAACGACGATACAGCGCGCTTTAATAATAAGTGGTCGCCCTTTAGTATGATTAGGGGTTTTCTAATGCTGAAAGTTAGAGAATGATCACTGAGTCAGTGTAATAACCCATTCTTGCATACATTCAGGGCGTGAGTCCAGAAGTGAATCATACAAGTGAGAAGTTTGAGTTATACGAGTAGGGGCTGTAATACTTTGTTGAGGTGATAAGTATTCATAATACCATGAAGCTTTCTTGATTTCCAGCAGTAGTTAAGATCATTGCAATTGAAATCCCCAAAAACATTTACAATCTCCCCAGGCTGTGCGAGAAGCAGCACTATGGACGTTAATTTCATCCAGAAAAATCGAGATGAGATATTCCAAAAGTGGGTTGCAGACATTTGGAACGTAAAAAACCAATCACATGCTAGAATTAGGGCGAGTTTAGGAAGGGTTGTTCAACCAAAGGGTGTTCAACCTCACAGTTGTTAAACAAAGAAACATTATGAGGAGAGCATCCACCCGATTGTTCACATAAATCAAACCCCGCATTAGCCGTCTTGACGATCACATCTGTAGAGATTGTAATTTTTGGATATGTGAATTCAGAATCATCCAATATTATCATTAAGCCAGACTCTGAAATTCAAGAACATCGGTCATCTCAAAACAATAAATCTCAATTCATCCATTCTTGAGTTAAAATGCGATTGAGCATTAGATGCAAAAATTTTAAGCCGTTGAGATGTTTCAAATCACCCACGTGGATAGAGAATCCCCCCACTTAGATTGGGCTAGTATCGGTGATTGTGGCAAGATTTTCAGAGTTGAACTAATACCGGAACTCATTCATCATGCAACGTGGACAATATCATGACTTTCAGTTTGTTGACATAAAAGTTTGTATTCTGTGACGGCTAGCGCCACAAGTAATTGCATGACAGGGATTTTTACAAGTATCACAAGTGACACTAATGTGGGTTTTTTAGCAATCGGGCGATTGCACCATATACAGGGATTAGAACAGGACCAGGGTATTCTCAAAATCAGTAGGATAAATTATGACGGTGGCCATGATAGGTACGACATGAGTTAGAGTTAACAAGGACAGGTTTGCCATAATAACTACCCTTGTATACGTATGTCACGTTCTTTTAAAATTAATGATAGTAAATAGAGTATGCATTCTAATGAAAAAGGACAATGAGTTCGAGTCCATAAGTTTATGTTGTAAGTTTAAAAGAGGACTGGTAGCAGTCTCAAATCTTCCCGTAAAGAAGCCCTATTCAGGTACAGTAGTAGGATGCATAAGCATGTCATCTTGCAAGGATTAATCCAGTATAGTTACTACAGCAAGTGGGAAAAATATCCTAGAACTTCCAGGGATGCAATTAGGGACACCAGGATGATTGCTACCATCCATGTTGGTTTTGAATGGAAGTGATCAGACATATCCAAGCAGTTATACAAAGGTGGAAAATTACTGCAATTGTCCAGGGAGTGTCCTTGAGGAGGCTTACTGTAGATGTATTTACAAGCCAAGAGAGTGATGATGAGATGACCTGTATACTATGTTATATGTGTATACAGTATAACCAGTGTTCACAAAACAGAAGATCCAGAGTTTATAAAAATGTTAAAAACTCACAAATTCAACTCCACAAGAGGCATTTAAGTGTCAGGAGATACTAGGTACTTAAAAATAAACTGGTGCAGACATTAACACACAACACTGGATAAAACATCACATAAGAAAGCAACAAAGGAGAGCTGTGAACTCCTGTGGCATCTTGGTGGATGCCATCTTACCATACGGCAAGAAGACAATTTTGAGCATTTAAGCAATTTTAGGTGACTATATCTTAATTAAAACACAAAAAAGCAAGCAGTTTTTTTCTGCAAACTTTATTCTTAGAAGGAATTTGGAGAAAAATGCATTTGAAAATTCAATTTTCGCGCCATTTCAAAAATCCCTAGACTGCTGAGAACGTTATTATTCAAATTTAGTCTCATTCTCATGTTATAATGGGTCCTAACCACGCCTATTGACTCCATGAGGTCCGAGCACGAACGTATCCAAACGCACACGAGACTACGGCGCGCTCGTGCAACACAACGCATACCCGACGTATTGGCGGGTCTGGCTCATATCGCACCACATTTTGCTCAAATTTCCTTTCCAAGCCCTGATTTGTCATAGTTGATCGCATTGTTTTGTGAAGTAAACGTATAAGATTCGTTTTATGGGCGTGGCTTTTTGCAGTAAATCGTTTTTGCAACAGTGTATCTAGAAAAATTACCGTATCATGAGCCTTTAACACCATAGAATCTATATACATGTTTACTGGTTATTTATTAGAGTGCTCATTTTCTGAGGGATGCCAAATAAATCCGAACTCTCCCTCCCTTCTCCCGGTTTAACACGTAAAGCGAGATCTTGATGAAAAATTCTGAATTTTTTTATCTGTCCGTCCGGGCTGGTTGGCGTACGGCAAATTATCACAGCAATAATCCGTACTTCAAGAGGAAAATTCTGAGTTATTAATAGCTATTAGGCTAGTTGCATTTTTGCACATATTGTAGCTCGTGTGCACCCTAGAAAGAATATATGACTTGAACCCAGGGGGGCCGGGCACGATCTGCTTTGTACAGGAAACCTTTACGTCGTTTTTTTTGACATGGTGGTCGGCACGAAATGAGGGTGATTCGTAAATGTGAAATGCAAAGATTGATAATGACTTGTCTGACATGCCCGAAATTTCAGTATGACTCTGTTGTACTAGATCTGCTGGATTGGGCATTTGGGTTTCTCAAACTGTAATTTTATGGATTCTTGCATGCATTTTCTATGGCAAATGTGATAGAATGAAAGTGTCTCTGAGCGCTCGCTTCTCAGTTCTACCGGCATCATATTAAGTCTGGTAGTTCGCTTCATTCAAAGAATATACTTGCTTTTTGCTCTATTTATTTACCCAGCATGATTTACGACCTTTAGAAAACCGGGCTTATGCTTATGTCAGATGCGATGATGCAGTGAGCGCGCCCATGCCCAGCTGTGTTCGGAAATGTGACCGCATGAATTCAAAGTTCACTCGTATCAGAACGTATCGGTCCATTCATGAACACAGCGGGGCATGGGCGCGCTCACTGCATCACCGCATCTGCATCTGCATAAGTCCGTTTTCTAAAGGTCGTGATTTACAATCAAAAGTAATACTGGAGTACATTATTTCTTGATTCTTAATTTAACATCATGGCAACACTGAAAATGTGAACTACAATTTTTAACCGGTCGTCCTCGTTCATATCAAATTCTTCATTATTACTTTGTGTTGAAGGTTGCTCATAGAATATATGGCTTAAAATCTAAAAAACACATGTATATTAACGATATGTAGCTCACAATTATTCGCAAGAACCATGAAACGATTTGATTTACAATTCACAGGGTTAGGCTCCGATCATTTGTTTCATAGCCGCCATATGGGGACGTTAAGCCGTCGGTCCCATATACTTGGAGAATTAAAAATAAAATTGATGTGGTTTGTGTCAAGTCTACAAGGAGGGACCAGAAAGCATTCAATATTTGGGTTGGTGATGACATCATTTGTAGTGCCATTGATTTTTTAGAGAGTAATAGAAAATTCCAGGTGACTGGTGTGAATCCATTCATGACATTGACTGAAAATCAATAGTTTCACTAATGATGTCACTGGTAGTGTATTCTTTTTTTTTTCTGGCCCTGTTTATTGGAATGGAATTTCCCCATAAAGATTTTGAGTAGGTTTATCATCTCATTTCCCGGGACCTTTAATTAGTTTTTTCTGCCGATACTGATAAAAGCGGTTGAGCCATCTATGTACACCAATAGATGTGAATTCTGTCTATGAAAACCATGTTTAACCTCTGCTTCCATGGTGTAGATATTGTTGCAATAGGTACACCCTTTCTTTGCCAAACAGCAAAAACAAAATGAAAATAATATTTTAATAAAGAGCACTATCACATGACTTTCGTGAACGGTTTCGATCCAGCTATCAAAAAGATATGAAGGTCTTCAAATATTTCTAATTCTAAATCCGTTGGAGTTCGTGTAACTCCATCGATAGTTCTTAAAACCTCTATTAAGGCATGTGGACGAGGTGTATTATCTATGTTATACGTGGTCATGTGTCGTATGGTGGGACACCCTTATAGTTGGTGGCGTTACATTTTATCCTCCTCTTCTATGTTCAACAAGCTGCAGCAAGAGCATTGAGTGTTCAATTGTTTTAAGTTAGGGCTCATTTCAAAGCTTTATTATTCTACTTTATAAACTTGTATTGCGTTTGACCATTTGTTTAATTAGCAAAAAAATCACAAATATTAACGAAGGTAAATCTGGTGGAGTGGCGGTGGAGGAGTGGCGGTGGAGGAGTATGTACAAACTCAATGGGAAAAGGAATTTATTGTTCTGACACACATTGTAATGTGTGTTAATTTTATACAGAATGTGCTTTTAACATAATACTAGCCTTTCCTGGTGCATGCTGGTAATTTCTGAAGCAAAATTCTTAGTATTCTTACTATCCTGTTCATATGTTAATTGTACTGTCACATGTTGACATTCATGACTATCTCAATTTACACACCCTGTATGTATTCAAAACTTTTATTTAAAAGTAAACCAAGCTGTAACATTTGAAGTTGACATCGATTTGGGCTTATCAACTACACACATGTGAAACTTAAATGGCTCTGCATTGATACCGCCATTGACATGTAGTATTTTACACACACTACACCCTATACTTTTTTAATGACTCTGGTTAACATTTATATGGCATACAAGACTTACTTGAGTTGTCCCAAGACAATAAAGTAGCTACTGTTTTCACATTTTTATAAAATATTCAATATTGATTACATGGCCTTAAATTTTAAAAGTTTGTATACTTATTTTTGTGCACCCTGTATTACCATCGGAGCTCATCAAAACATATTGTAATAATATATTTTATTGAAGCTTATGGTGTACCCTGTTATAATATGTACTTGGTTTTAAGATTCTTTACCACAGTAGAAAATACAATAAAGTATAATGTGATGAACAAAATCTGATGTTTTTCATAATATCACCCTATATATTTTAGTGACCACCCTGTATACCACCGTGAAACTAGTATAGATGGATTCCTTGAACCATAAGCTTTCCAAAAATATATAGTTTTATGGGTGTCATGTCTATAGTTTTTAAACTACATAGTAAATAAGTGAAAAGGAGGGTAAATCACAAAAATTGGGGTGTGTAACGCAAAGGTGTCCCACCACAAGACACATGACTACGTACCATGCTGAATTGTAAGCTTATTTGATTGTGTCGGCCAACATCGGACTTTGTGAATTTTATCCAACACAGCAGGTGATAATCGCAATTCTGGACCGCATTCAGAACCCGTCGAAGAGCAGAGCCAAACCGTAGAAAATGGGTCATTTGCTGGAAGAGATGACGGAGTTACCAGCAACTTTATTGCGGAAGTGAAGAAAGAAGGAATAGTTATTTAGGTTTGGATGAACGGACCACCTCTGTTCAAACTTTACTGCTTGGTTTTCAGGTAGTATCCAGATATCATAAAATATCCTTCCTCCAAAGACGTTACAATTGGGCACGTGATATTTGTCCTAATTACAATTCGATTAGACCTCATCAAGGCTGTCTGTTAAAAGCCAACTTGCTATTTATTTTTACGCTGTATTGGTATTTATTGTCATTTATTCACAATTATTTTGTACATCGCATTTGCATGTTTGAAATCGGTGCTTGAGCATTGAGTAATGGAAGTTTAATCACGCCATTATTTTCAAAGCTGGACCGATATACTAAAGGCAAAATCATCACGATCTCTCTACTATACAGCCTTTGAATGACGATTTTGCCTTCAAGGGTAGTTTTCTGGGTCAAGGATTTCAAGAAACTTTTCCCCAAACTGTCATATGACGCGCGAGTCATTCTTATTAAAAACCAAAAAAGGAAATGGGGAAACACCAAAAATGAAAGAAACGAATGATAGCAAACAGCCACTGATATTTGCAGCATACTTTCTATGAGTCAAATAAGAGCGTATCCATTCGAATACACTACCTCTGACACCAAAGAGGAGAGTACATGACCAAGACACCGTCAAAAGCAGCAGATAAATTAAACAGAACCAGAATCGCACCACGTTTTTGATCAATATTACATAGAATGCCATTCTGAACACGAAGTAACGTCTCTTTCAGTTCATGTGTTTCCTATAAGCTAACTACCAGAAACACTATAAATGTTTTAGAAGGAATGTGATTGCTATCCGAGATGAAACAGTTTCAATAGATATGAAAGCCAATTTGTGATGTGGCGATGGTTTTTTTTTTAAGATTTCGGAGTAAAGCGATGGCTTTTTCAGAAGAGGTGTGACGAGAGACATCTTAAAACAAGATAGGAAAAATTCGTGTAATATCTGGAGCAAACAGGTGCAGATTTTTTCTTCAAATCCATGTAGGAATAAGGTGGCGAAATCACATAAATTTGGTGCTAAAGCACTGATAATTTCACAAATTTCCTTTCCAAGCAGGGGTGAAAAATTGGAATGATTTCATGTAATGTGCAAATGTGGTATGTGTTTTGATTGTCATTATGGAGCCAAGTCATTTGGTATCTTTTTGACTTTTTAAACAACGAAACGGTTAAATTGTTTGGCCAATTGTTTCTTAGAAGTGGAGAAGGACGTTTAAACTCCGTCTGTGTAATATGCTGTCTTGGCATGATTAATCATACATGTATGCTATACACATGTTGGCGTTGAGTTGGCGAAATATCTGACGATCTACTTCCCAATTTGAGATTTCCTCCATTGCGTTAGAGTCTTTTCCTCAATTTGTTTGCTTCTTTAGTCTCAGGGGAAAATACCAGGGATTGGAAGGTCTAATATTATTGTAATTCTGTGAAGGACTTCAAAGTTGCATGGTTATCCAAGATGAATTATATTTGTGAACGATTCCACTTAGATCTGCTGATGAATCAATATGTGCGAATGATATCTCAATGTCCGATGAAAATCTATCAGAGTTAATTTCTGTAAATTGTCTATAAGAAACTTGCTGTTCCAAAAGAGGCGGTGTCTTGAGGCTCTGAACTTACAAAGAATTGAAACATGTCAGACATCAAGCACTCGACATTAACAGAATTCAAATTGATCTATCTTAGAAAATAACAATATGCAAATTGCCATCCCTTTTTTTTTTATTCATCGGGTTGTTTTGGAAATAGTTTTATTGACTACTTGACCCAGAAAGCATTTCTTTTGACACAACACCATCTCCATAGGCTATATAATAATAGATATGTGGTTTTCTTCAATAAGATGGCGGCTATCTGGAAAATAGCAGTGTATGTAAATCGCCAGATTCTGAACTTGCTTATTGAACCCCTTGACCCTCAAACATACTTTCAACACGAAATTGTCTTCATAGGTGCAAAAGTAGGACTTTTGGTCGTTAACCCTCGTCTACCTGAGCCATCTTTTGACAAAATCCGAAGGGGGGGTGGTTACCACCCCCCCCCCCCCTGTGATTTTCGTTACTGAACACCCGATTCCTATAAATTGGTACCAAAGGATAGCTTAGAGTTTCATCTTTACTTTGGTACCAAAAAAGTAATACAACCCATTATGACGTACCATGACGTCATGATGTTGAGGAAAGTACGAAAATACGAATATAGGGGGAAATTGAGATTTCGCAATTTTAGCGACTCAAACACCTTAATAGCTTACAATGGTGTCATATATACAACTAGTGATTCCCATCAAGTAGAGTCAAAAACCGCGTGAAAATCTGATTTTCCGAACGTTTTTGGCGAAAAATTGAATTTTTCCCCCAACTGTGCGTGTCTATGGAAATGGCAGTTTTGCTGACATGCAAACTTTATGAAGGTCATTGTGGACGTAATGATAGGACTGTGGGCTACTCATTTGTGTATCAATGGAAAGAGGAGGACCATAGCTATCTATTGGTACCAAAATCAAGTGTCTATGTGCTTCTGGGATGTGTTAGGCATGTTGGTATTCTCTTACAAGGGGGGGGGGTGGTTACCACCCCCCCCCCCCCCTATCCATCACTGTGGGATCACCTGTGATCTTACCTATACCCCGGTGATATTGTTTGTGGATTAAAAGGAGCGGAACATGTCAAATTGACAATTACAATAAAATAAGTGGCACCAAAAAAAGGGGTTTTAGCAGGGGGGAAAACCCTGAAGGGGGGGGGGTGGTTACCACCCCCCCCCCCCCCTTCGGTAGACGAGGGTTAAGACGGCAACCATTGTGGAAAATGGCGTCTTATGTTAATTGCCATCACATTTAATTTAGTCATAGTATTTTCATGAAATAAGCAACCCAATTGTCGATTTTAGCTATGGTTGTAAAATGATATTATTGCGACCTGATTGGTAGAAACGAAAGCCCTTGTCACCATGTTGCTGCAACCCTAAAAACCAGGGGTGTGTTTTCCAAGTACGCTTATCAATGAAGGTTACTGAAATCGAATTGAGTTTTCATTGAATTTAAGTGAGGGACTAGATTCGGCAGGTACCCCGAAAAATAACTTAACCTGCATTTTCAGCATGGATACCGAATTACCCTGCTTTGTGCAGATGTTTTTTAGTAATCTCAGCAATCCACGGTACCATATTGCATATGTTGCGTATAGGTCGCTGGATACACTTTACATCTTCTAAAACCGTGGTGAATTGAATAGAAATTAGGTTCAGCAATACATTACGGGTTTTGGTCCTGCATTATGACCTTTGGTCGTCGTTTTTTAAAAAAAATTATGAAATATACGGTTAAAGTTAGTTGAAGTCACAGTAAAAAGTCGAGGTTATTTTTTCGTAAACGAGGACAACTCAATCTAAATCGGGCTGTGATAACACATGTAATCTTTTCATTTGCATGGGCAATAATATTGAATTTTGAGATTACAAAGAACACTAAGTGCTTTGTCCTTTCAATGGCTGGCGCATTTACTCAATATTACTATCGCCATCATTTGCTGGAGTCCATGCAGAATGATGTTCATCACTGGTCATTTAAATTCAGGGGAACCCGGGGGAAAGAAATTTAATTTAACAGGTTTAAAGAAAATGTGCAACTTTTACGATCGAAATACCCGTGATTTATTCATTATAATTATTGGCATGAATTATGGTGAAGACTTTATGGTTCCATTCAGTGTGTACCTCAAGTGCAATTTTTTTTTACATCCGTGCGATGGCCTAATCTGCGTGATAACCAAGTATTAGGCTAGCGGGTAGATCTCATAGCGTTTATAAAGGTGACGCACCCCTGAGAAGTACGTAATTTTTCCTAATAAATTCTCTAAAATTATAAAAATCAGTTCTACGCGTGTTTTCACGTCCAGTATGTGCACATTTTCTTGAAAATGAATTAAATGTCATCTCTTTTTTTCTCCTAAATATCAGTGACCAATGGATGGTCCTTATCTGAGCATCTTTTTCGCTTTGGCCTTACGGTCATGGCCTATATGTTATACAGACTGGATAACTAGCCCTTTCTTGTGCAGTGTACAATGCAGGACACTGATATGTTGGTTGGCTATTGTGCGCATTTACAAGTACTATATTGACGTTTTGTGTGTATTGGGGTGGTTTGTTTTAGCCTCAGTAGGTGGGTTGTGCAATGATTATGTGAACATGCTAAAAGGCGACTTGGAACCAAGCCACCATTTGCCATTTGTGGCCAAGAATATCACCTGGAACCCTAAACTTTCAGTATACAGACTCTACCCATTCTGGTTTTGCTATTCACAATGTACTTACGTTGCTGATCGTCCTATATTGATCTAGAGTTAGCGAGTGGAATAACCTGTGACCACTTTATTAAATTTGAAAGGACTCGGAAAAGACAATAGGGTATCGATATTTCAATTTGAACATGGCTCATAGAGAGATTGCTTAATCGCTAGACCCGGTTGGTGATAATTCAGTTTGACGGATAGAGACCGAACCTATTGAAATTCAACGTCCATGCGTTACAGAAAATTACAACGATGAGGTCTGAAGTAAATTAAATCCACAGAAAGTAAATCCACAACGACTTCTACCATCCGATTTTAATCTGTTTATCCATTCACCCGCACAAAAGGAAGGAATTCAACAGCGAACCCTTTAATCGTAATCCATCTGCCGCAATCGATGATCGACGAGCAATCATTACTGGAGAATTTTTTTCAAAACTCTATGTACGAACACGTAAAAGTGTAAAAGTATATAGCATATTACAAAATGTTCCGGCTGTCTCCGGTGTGTATTTGTTGCTGTTTTCGAAAAATACGCAGTGTTTGTACATCGTTATGGGGTCAGCTTTAGTGCCCAAGACTGCCCAGTGTGAGAAATAAAGGATGAAAGTTTGACTTTCGTTGGGTACCCATGCTCGTTCCAGGGGTTCTGAAAGTGACCCCTAACGGGACCTTGCGTGACCTGTTCCCAATCCATGAAAAATAGACATTAAAAATAGCCAATATACAAGAAAAATTACATTAATGCTATTGCTTGAAAAAATACACACTTAGGGTTATTTTGCTGATGTGTTTAGGTTCATTTTTCCTATTTGTATCATTGAACCAGTCACAATCACAACTTAATTTGACACCCCTAGCGGGACTAGAACTTGATTATTGTGAATTTGATAACCCTATCGGTAGTCCCGCATTTGCAGCTAGTCCCTCGTTTTTGTTTTGTTTTTTGAACGAGCATGGGTTCCCGACCAAAATCCAAGAACCCCGCGGGCGTGTTGACCGGTTTCCATGTAGGCCGCCATATATGTTTGAGTATTGTCTTCCCAGCATGCATCGCGTGCTGATTCCCGAAGACCCGGAATCTTTACGCAATGAAGAAACAACCACGAACTGCGAATTTTCTCGAGCGTGAAAATCGAATTAGGGTGATCCTTGGAAGGGCCATTTGTGAGGATATGAATAACAATTGTAATTATTGGGCGGCAGACGGATTGGTCAAAAGCAAAGTGGATCGTTGTAGTTCCTTCTTATCCCTTTCTTCCATGCAAAGACTTAAGCTTCCAGATCGGATCAGCGCTACTATTCATGGAGAATGCTTAGGCAAGAATTAACCGGTCATTTTAGTACAACTTTCCGCCCATTCTGGTACAGTTGAACTTGTAACAATAAATGCAATGGCATGTACGGTTAGAATATTTCGAATTATATAACTCTCGCGCGATTTTAGCCATGCAATATTTTTTACCATTGCACTGTACTATTGTACTGTGGTAAGAATATATGTGAAATCGTATTGACTGCTTATATTCGTGCAATAGTAAAAATATATCACTTAGAAAACCCAAAATTTGTCCTCGTGATATACTTTCACTATTGCACTCATAGGCAGTCAATGTTTGTATACTACTAAAGGCATACGTTTACATACAAAATAAAGAAACTTATTTGGACTCAAGAAATGGCGTATACATTGTCTCTACAAATGGCATTTCTCATTCTATTGAATACATTTACAAACCAAATGCAGGTGTATATATGCGGGCTTTAAAACGTATGATACATATTGTCATAACAGATGTTATACTCTATGCATCGTTGAACAACTCATTTTGAGTATATACAATTTGCTAATTTTAAAATGCTGAGATCGTAATGAAAGACTATGATCGTTTCTTATGACTAGAGTAGGATTTTGGGGTGGGTCCTTCATGCAATGCCTGGATGAAAAGAATCAAGCCTATCTGAGATAAAGCAAATAAACCTCATTATCCCAGTGGGCACAGATCAATGTTTCAACGTTGAAATGACGTTGAAACAACGTTGAGTTGTCAAATCAACGTTGTTTCAACGTCATTTCAACGTTGAAATTTGATCTGTGCCCACTGGGTAACTGTGTTATTCCGTCCGTTCGTAACAAACGAACGGTCTGAGTCTGAGCCTTACAGCACTGTACGATCCAATTTCAGGAACAACTTCCAAGACGATCTCGAACAAGCGCTATTAGACGATATGGGATCTACTTGGGTTTTTCGAGACAAATGTAGAAAAAAATAAAATCAAAAACAGCAAATAAACCATCTCACAAACCAGAATAAAAAGCACATACCAAAATTCAACAAAATACTCAAAATGAAAAAAAAAATCAAATAACAAAATTCAAATAAAGACCCAACATTCAACTTAAAAAAATAATAAAAACACACAAAACGTTCTAAGTAAAAATGATTGAAATATATAACTTAAACTATTTGTTTTCAAAATTTCAACAACAAAAAATAAAAGCTCCCTTAAAAGGGAAAGCCCGCATACCAAGGTTATCCTGAGAAATGAATGATTCTTTGTGGAAGTCAGTGGTATGAAGCCACGTACTAGAAAGGATGATCGAAGTATATGTGCAAGTGCATGTTTATTATTTAAAAAATATATAAAAAGGTAAACAGTACACATTTTAGATGAAACAATATATCCTGGTTTTTTAGTAAAGTAAACACTTTTTACAAAACTCACCGAGGGTTTAGAATGGAAATAGATTGTAGTTGTATTAGCAATGTTTTTGGTAACTACATTTATTAGCACTGATGACGATAATTTTTAAGACACCCTTGATGTGGTGTTTCGTAACTGACCAGGTTTAGCTGACCACCTCCCTGACCCTATGAATTCAACAACACCTTTATTACAGCTCTCTTTAGTTAAGTTTGTTGAATTCATAGTGGGCAGGGGAAGGGTGGTCATGTAAACTTGTCGGTTATGTAAAGACCATATGAGGACTGGTTTTGGGATGGGCGTCTCCAATAGCCTGGCTTTCATCAGCAATATCTAGATACGTTCACTTTCGACTCGGGAGACGCAAAATTTGGATTAAATATCAGAAACAATTGCTTAAATTTTCCCAGTCCAATATCATCAAACAAGCTAAAGTTGAGGAACGGAGTACCACAAGATCTTTAGCTGGCGCTTCCTATGCTGTTCACCTTGTATATCACGACTTACCTCAACAACATCTAGACACTTTGCTACGTTCGACGATCTGCCCTCCTCCACTCGGACGCAACTGGACAGACGTAAAGCACACTTACTACAGAGATGGCCCTACTTGCAGCATCTCTGAAGACTGGAACGAAGCTGAGTGAAGCTGCAAAACCACTGCTACTGCCTTCCACCTCACACCAAGAGGCTCATCGTCCAGCTTCAAATCAACCTCAATGGAGCGCCTCTGCCTACAATCCTACACCAACTACCTGGAGCAAGCTTGACCCGCAGCTACATACCGGCACACCTCTAGTCCGTATGCGCAAGGTTCTTCGAAGGAATAACTCCTGTACCGACTTGCTGGATCTTCATGGGTGCCAGCCCAATACCCCACGCACCACTTGACTTGGCTCTGGTCTACAGCGATGCTGAATACGCCGCCCCATCATGGTGCAACAGCACTCAGACAAAGAAGCTGGAGACTGTACTCAACGAGACCGTTGAGAACCATCATTACTGGTTGCCTCCTCCCTACTCCATCTGAATTCTTACAAGTGCTTTCAGGCATTGCCTCTGCACACATCGGAGAGAACACCACACGCACAATAGTGAATAAGGCCTGCGGGAAACAAGCACCTGCTGCATAAACACCGTCACATAATCACAACACCACCGTAGAAACCGAGACTTGCCTTCTCGCCGACCTTTCTGCCGACACGGGACACCATAACCGCCGCTAAACTCTCCATTTCCCCACTCAACATCTTTCAGACATGGATCCGTGCCTGGTTTATACTCCAAGGAACCAAACCAATTCTCTATCACACCTTAGACAGAACTACCACCTGGCGCAATCTCCAACCCACGCAAGGCATGGGTCAACCTTAAACCGGATTCGCACAGGATGTCGGTCGCTTCCTCACAACAGCAATATGCACCGCTGGGGCTGCGGCCATCGCCAGCCTGCCAATTTGGCTCTCCATCAAAGACTTCAGACTAGCGATCACTTCTCATGAGTACCCTACCTTGCGTCCGCCGGTTGGACATAGATTTCTTTTCCTCTAACCCCTCCTCGAACTAAAAAATATTCTATATATTGCCTTCAAGATGTAGCTTTTACAAAAAAAATTGAAGTTTATGGTAATGGCTGATGGGGCCTTGGATTGTTAGTTTAACCTCCATAAAGTAATCAGAGAAGTTGCCTATATTGTTTAACATAATTTTTGATTTTAAGTTTTAAGTTCTAAATCTGACAATAACGGTAATATGCTTGTAACTTGATATTGATTGACTGAGTTTAGGGTTCGTTAGTTATATTTACGGTCCTAATACTGATTCCCCAGATTTTATGATAACTTCAGGAGGTTATTAATGAGTTTGATAACCCACATGTGATTGTCTGTGGGGATTGGAATCTTATATTACACGAAAGCTTGACTGTATAAAATTATGTTAAAATTCATATAACCCCAATGCCTAGAACTGGGGTCTCCAACTCGATGAGATGGAGTTAACAACTATTGGCGTATTACTTAAATTAATCCAGATGTTTCGTAGATACACATGGAGACATCACATTCTTAAAACAATCTCTTTTGGATTTCTTTTTTAACCTCTTCAGAATAAATACAAAAATTGTGGTTGTGATATTAAGCCGGTTTTATAGATCCGACCATTCCCTTATTGATATAAGTTTGATTTAAACAAGTTGAAAGGGGAAGGTGCTATTGAAATTCAATAATCACTTTTAAAAAGGATATAGCTATGGGAACTTGGGTTAAAGATCCTCTAGGGAAGGTATTGACCGTATCCGCCATACCAATATAGAGTTAAGTAACATCAATTTTTATCATCCAAACGATATAGTTTCACATAATGATCAGCGTTCTTTTGAAAAATGAGTTGAATGGCAATCAGGGGTAAAACTCTCTCATATACTGCTTGGAAAAAAAAAGGAGCGGGATAAAGTTGAGCGGGAGTTAGAAAGTGAAATTACACAATTCTGAGGTTTTTTGAGTCAAGGTGATAATACAGTTATTGAGATTTTGATCTCAACTGGATGAATTAGTTATCTTCGTAAAGCAAAATGGGGGGTTATGGTTTCGCAGATCTAAAACACGATGGATGGAACAAGGTGAAAACTTCCAAATATTTTTAAATATGGAAAAAAAGAAATTTTGTGACAAACACATTGCAGTAATTGTCAAGATGGTGATTACTATAAGCATCTGTATCATTTTCGTGACCGGAAAATTGTGGGTGCTATTCAAACTTTTTTGAATCTTCTTCTTATGCTCCAATTTTATCTGAGATTAGCGGGACTCCCTTAAGGTCCAATTTCAATGCTCCGAGTTGCTTAACCGCTCTTACATGGCAAAAACGGAAAGTCACCGGGATCAGAATGGCTTTGGGTACGAATTTTATAAAAAATTTTTTCAATGATTTGGGTTGGTATTTGGTTACTACTTGCAATTAAATATGGTATGAGTCTGGCCAACTTTCAGTTACCCATAGTTGTTGGCATTATAACTCTACTACCTAAAGGGGGATAACACAGACAGTTTTCTTAAAAACTGGCGTCCTATCTCATTATTAAATGTAACCTATAAACTTGCCTCTGCTTGCATAGCCTAAGAATTGAATCAGTTTTACCTACTATTATCCACGAGCACAGAAAGTTTTCTACTGGCGCGTTTTCATTGGTGAGAATATTAGGCTTATGTATGATTTACTTTATTTTTTTTAAATGTTTTAGAAATGGTGTTTTTTGCTTTTTTAATTGATTTTGAAATAAGCTTTGCCTCGGTCCCGCAATGTTGTTTTTAAAATGACAAGTTATTGGATAATTTTTAATTTGGGTATGTTCAATTACAAAGGATTAAGAAGTTTTTTATAACCGGCCAGCCTCCGTTCTAGTAATGGAGTTTGTATCTGAGTCATTTTGATGTAGAACGGAAGTCTGTATACAAGGCGATGGGCTGATTCCATGATTTATTTTCTTTTAATGTGCAAATTCCTTGGTATGATGGTAAGACATAATAATTTGAAAGGCATGAACATTGGCGATATTGAATCTTGTCTGTCACAAATATGCCAGAACGTGTTTGGTATAATGTTACTGAAAATCTATGTATGCTGCCTTTACTTTTGAATATTTTGCTAAAGATCTCTGGTTTAAAAGTGACTATTGAGAGACTAAGGCGTTAATGGATGCCGCATATAAAGGCGAATGGGATACTTTTATGAGTTAAAAAATTTTAATGTGGGTTAATGGTGACGACCCCTTTAAAGCACTAGGCTTGAATTCTCCACCAATCTAGATAATATGGGCAATATGAATAACATAAAAGTTATTACTCGAGCAAAAACTTCGTAACCATTGGTTAAGAAGTAATTGAGTGTATTAGGTAGGTGTACGGGGTAAAGTCGTTCTTACTGTCCAATTAACTTTTTCTCATAATTTTTAACAAACATTACCTACCACCATCTTATTGTTATTACATATGAAATAGGGCCATATTTAATTTTATTTGGAAAGGGATGGATCGTGTTGCAAGGAACCAAATGTTTTCAAGATTATAGTTCAGGCGTGTGAGATGGTGGATCTTCACAGTTTACATTCATGCTCTAAAACAACGTGGGTCCGGAGACTCTTAAATTCCAGTCCATCGGAGTGGAGCCACCTATTTAAATAAGTCTGTAGAGATAAATATTTACTGTATTTGGAAGTGCTCTACTAAATCTCGATTTGCTCGGCATAATGACTAATCCCAACCAATTCTGGTTTGATGTTCTCTCTGCATGGTGTAAGTTTGTGGATTCCCATCAACCGTGTAATAAAATAAACGTTCTCACAAATTTGATTTGGTTTTAATGATATCTCAAAATGGTGGGCAATTACTCTTCTATCATCACTGGCTAAAAATGGTGTAAATTATGTGTGTGACCTTTAGAGATGGATGAATTTTTTCTCTCCTTGATAGTTTCAATAAGAAGTTTAATATTCGTTTAATTTTATTGAATATGGGCGGTGTTGTCAGAGCTGTTAATAAATCATTTGGTCCAGCAATCTAAAAAGCAAGTTGGTTTGTTTATCCCTTTAATCCTTTTTATTTTGATATTCTTTCTCAAAGAGTAAGAAAGGTTCATGAGGATTATAGCTTTATCATATCTACCAAAAAGATTGTTAACAATTCTAATGTAAGTGGGGAAAAAAGCTTGATGTCATTATACCCCGAACATCTGTCCTATTATATAATATTACTTCCCTTTATCTGTACCATTTGATCACTAAATTACGATGGTTTCAGTTTAGAATAATTCATAGAAAATCCGGGGTGTCAACTCTTTCCCATTTTAAAATTGGCAAAATAGATACCAATCTTTGGTACATTCGGCAATAGAAGTGAGGACTATGATTCTTTATTTTGTACGTGGAATACTACAAGCTGTGTGGAAAAAAAATCTCAAAATGGGTTAAGGATACTATTAATATGATTAGAATAGATAATGAATTATTTTTGTTTGGTCACCCAAACCCCAAGTCAAAGTAATGAATCTTTTCTCCTTTTATCCGTTTTCATATATATAAAATCAAAAAATGACTGGGAACATCCGTCTCTGCTACTGGTTTCCAAGGAGCTAGCTGATATTCTTGGAAAAGTTATATCTATACAAGTAGTGAGAATCTCCACCATCTTTTTAAATAAGAATTGGGATACCTTTTCACAGGGTTATGGTACTGGGCTGATTTTTCTGGGCATGTCTAAATACACAGCAATGTCTTCATATTTACTAAATAACGCCATTGAGGTGCAGTGGCACTGGATTTGGGAAGGGGGTTTTTTGTGTCTTTCTTGGAATGTTTGATACTCAGGGTTAAATCCCCAGCCAGGCCGGTTTGCACCGCGCAGT
The DNA here is from genome assembly GCA_023653785.1 of Ophioderma brevispina. Taxonomy (NCBI): domain Eukaryota; kingdom Metazoa; phylum Echinodermata; class Ophiuroidea; order Amphilepidida; family Ophiodermatidae; genus Ophioderma; species Ophioderma brevispina. The sequence continues at coordinate 47,353 of JAMKCH010006612.1, read as the reverse complement.
TATGTTGTTTATGATTTTTGGTAACTGGGGTGCCAACTACCTTGCTCTCTCAAATGTGAGGGAGTTTGTTGGGTAGACTGTTGGTGTGGTTTTTGTGTCATCTATCAGTCTGCCTTAAGGCAGGAGGACATATGGGGATCACTTCGTCCCTGTTGTGGATGTCTGTCTGATTAGTTATTGTGCAGAATGGTGGATGTTGTCGCGTTGTCCATATGCTGCATGGTTTGGAACCGGCTTGAGTCTTAGGTGTTTTGAGGTCATGTGTCACTTACCACGGTTAAAGGTCACTTAACAAGGTCAATGTTCACTTAGCAAAGGTCACAGGTCACTTAACAGGGTCAAAGGTCCCTGCCACCGTTCCAAGTCGTACACCAAGGTGAAGGTTTATATGCAGGTCAAAGGTCACAAACTTAGCCAGGGTTGGAAGTGCGGATACCAAGGTAAAATGTTGTATATAAGTCAAATGTCTCTTATCAAGGTCAAAGGTCATATCCAGGTCAAAGTTTACAAGGTTAAAGGTCACTTACCAAGGTTAAAGTTACTTACCAGGTTAAAGGTCACTTGCCTTGGTCAAGGATCACTTAGTTAGAGGTCACTTACAGGTCAGAGCCACTACCAAGTCGAGGTCACTTACAATGTCCAGGGCCATTTACCAAGTCAAAGGGGTCATTTTATACCAAGGTCAAAGGCCACATACCCAAGTCAAAGCGTGGGAGGTAAGTTGTGGTGATGGGCTGGGGATGTGAAACTGACCTCATCTCAAAAGTTTGAGTCCATTGGAACCGAATTGGGTCTATGGAGTTTGAATGCGGACCCTCATTTGCTTATGATGCCAGGGTTTTACATATCAGTGTCGAAGGTCGTGTGAGGCCTATCATCCACAAATTCGCGAACGGCAGGTGACACCGGGTGGTCCGAGGACAGTTATTTAGTGTAAAAAAACTCTTTTGCTCTCTTCACATTTTGGAGAGTATTAATGTTGGCTCTGTGGTTGACTGCCACTATAATTGCACGTTTCCAGCGTTAATGGAATACGTTAGAAACTAATACATTCTGAGCGCATTTGTATCTTTAATTCTGATGTATTGCTTGGATTACTTTTATTGTAAAAAGGTTTAATACATGATATAATAATTAATGAATAAAGTTTTTCCTTCCTCGTGGAAAAAAATGAAAAAAAAAAAAAAAGGATTTCTCTAACCCAACCAACCAACAGTGAGTTGGCGCCAACGCTTACCACATGTTTAGCTGCTCCTATCATACGCAAGAAGCAGAAGAAGCATTAAAGTTGAAAGTGTAAAGTCACTTCACCTCTGATCTTATTCCTTCTTATAACATACATTTTAATTTGCCCAGCATTTCTGTCGTTTTTAGGCAGCGAATTGCACCCTCCCCTTTTGCTTTGCCGACCTCGGTTCATGGAACCAGATCATTAGCCGTCATCAGCTTTTCAACTGCTTTTTTTCTGGAGGGAATAGTAACTCTTCTACAGGTTACATTCGGTGTAAGGTAATTGTTCATCATCATATTATACACTGTAAGCATGAGTAAAACTACTTTTAAATGGCCGATATGTATTAAAAATGTACCCGATTTATAGACTTGGATTGGTCGAATTCCAAAGACCCAATCAAGTCTTGTCCCCGCACTGTCAATGTTTAAATTAAAAATCGTACATGTCGTGTCGTGTCTGAGAAAGGTTCGGCAACATTTTGTTGTCCCCATTTTTTTAAATTAAAACGTCTTTAACACTAGCCTTTTTCAATGCGCTCTACCAACTTCATTCACTGGTTCATACGCCCTACAACTAAAGAAATAACAATACCATGGCGAGAACTCATTCTATCAAGCATCTAATTGGAGGTCTCCAATTTCACCTGGCCTATGTTTTCATGCTTGTAGCCTTCCTCTAGCGTGTTCTATAAATTCAATCGCCCTGAGTAGCACAACCATTGCACCTGACCACAATGGATATTTGTGGTTTATACCTACACTAGTAGGCTCCTGAATTCAGTGTGCACAGCAGACCACCTGGGAGTGTACAAATTTATTTGTTTATTTAATCTTTCTCTAGACAGGTCGCCCCTTCAAAGCTAAAGCACTGATTTCAAAGCTGCAACAAAATCTTCAAAATAATTGAGAATGTCAATAATACAACACAGTGTGAAAAATAAATAGCAAGTTTGTCGGTTCTTAGCAGACAGCCTTGATCAAGGTTACTTTAAAACAGGATTTCATACAGATCTTAAGACGAAGTTGTTATTTGTATATCCTAGATTACCCATTGTTCAAGGAGGAAGCGCTGCATTTATAGTTCCAGCGTTTGCTCTACTGAGAACACACGGTGATTGTCCAGTGTCTATAACAGGTAAGTTTAAGAGGAGTCCATGTGTGGACCCAGGATTTCGTTTTTCGCGCGCCATGTTTAAAGGCTAAATTCTTTTTGCCCAAGATTTTATATAATTGCCTAAATATCGGTATCATATTTGTGTTGAAAAAAATCAAATTGACCATGGCGTTTTTACACGAATTAGCATAAATAAGCATTTTGGCTGCGCTATCCAAAATTTGTTTTGCCCCTTATATCGTACTGGAGTAACTTTTTTTTTTAAATTTTGTTTCAGCAATGTAATTATGTCCCAATGAGCGAAATTTTATGGAAAAGGTCCTTCGTGAGAGTGAATTTTCATTTTTGAGCGGAAGAAAATTTCTAGGCGTCATAAAAACCTGTTTATGGACCGTCATTTTGAATCTGTATAACCAATTTTTTGTGTGGTATGTGGTCTTGTTGATGTACCTCATCAATGACCAGAGTTTTGGTAAAACATTCCAATGGCAAAGCGGTTTTCAGACGGGGGTCCACTGTTATACAATAGTTAAAATAAAGCTAGCATATATTTGAACTTGTCTATTACTATGTATCATTTGAAATGGTTTTGTAAGTTGTTATAGTATAGCGAACTCTCTGTACATACGCGTTGATTCATGCCTGTCAATTTGGCACGCTTGAAAAGTGCGGCGTTCCATCGATACGTCATTTGAAATAATTAACAAAATAATATTTGAAAGAAAATGAACGGTTAAAATAGATGTTAACATTCATGTTAATTAATGCATGTAACAACAGAATCAATTTCCTGAGCATAATGTAAAATTGCATTAAAAATGAAACGATACCGTTTTTCTTGCAGTTGCTAATTCGATCTAAAGGTAGGAGCAAAAGTAATACTACGTGTCCGCAGAATTGTTTTCATAGCAGGCCTAAATACCATTATTTGGTATCGTAACGTAACTAGCAGAATGTATGTCTAATCAAATTTTTTTCCAAGCGTATCCGTTCTTTTGAGCGAAAATGCACATTTGCAGTTCTGCCACCCCATTCATGATAACACTTAGATATTTTTAATATACATAACTCAAATGTTCTTATAAAATTATTCTTCCAGTAAATTCTACAGCAGAGCAAAAAGCAAATTATACGGAAGTATGGCAAGATCGGCTTCTTGAGGTATGGTTTAAAGTGTCAGTCTGCGTTGTGTAAGTAGTTGGAACACGTCTGCTCAAAAATATTTTTTAAATGTATAACACACCATTTACGTGTCGTCTTGGCACACAGCGCCGGCCATTGTTGAATCTTGGCAAATCTTCAGTGTCAGATAGCGTTGATTCGGATTTTTTGTACATTGCAGTACACTGGAGATTGCGCAAAATACTTGGCCTATCGTAACGATTTACGCACCAAAATATTCCTAACTAATTGTCTAGTTAGCTGACTAGTTTATAATATAGGTTTATTTTTGGAAAAAGACGAAAAAACGTGAAAAATACGATCCATACAAGCATTTTTCTTACCTTATCAGCTGGCTCAATTCTCGATTGCTGCTGTCAAGTCATGCCACACGTCAGGCTTACAAAACTAGTGAGCTAAGGGGTCTTTTTTTGTCAGGAACCCGTTTCTAACATCAGATTGACCGCCTGATTCGTTGATTTCGCGATATCCAAGGTACCGCGAAACCGTTTTTTATTCCTTGTTCAAGCTAATCGCAGAGCCTTTAACACAGCACTTGGCTGCTAGGGAGTCCCATGACGTAGCGCATGTCTAAGAATAGCCGGCCATTTAGCGATGCGGATACGGAATAGGTGGCGCTGTGTCCCAGCACTAGAGATGCTATGGGAGCGTAAATGGTGTGATAACCCTATTTGTTTGTTTGTGTTTTTTACGGTGTAGACTAAGTTTATAGCTCGATTCCCATTTTTTAATGAGGAATTCAGAAATACAAGCTTACTATTGAAAGAGTATTTTAACTTCCGTTTAAAGGTATTTGAATATGAAGATTTTCCGCACATTGTAGCACATTGTTGAAGACCGTGCAATAATTTTACAAAACTTGTGTCGCATATTGAAATTATTTGTTTTCAAAAGTGCGTTCGATTTTGTTTATAATAATTACAGCAAACCATATTATCCTTTTTGTTGCAGCTTCAGGGTGCAATAATGGTTGCATCTCTTCTACAAATCTTCATTGGTTTCACTGGCATTGTAGGTTGGATCCTGAAGTATATCGGGCCTGTTACTATTTGCCCTGTCATAACTCTAGTAGGGATAGGTGTCATGGTTCCTGCTGCCAATAGGGCTGGCCAACATTGGGGTATGGCTGGCCTGTAAGTGATAAACTTTTTCTTGTTCAATAGGTATTTATTTAATTAACATATAAGCGTGGCTCTTGCATACTAAAGCTATTTATATTGTTTTTGTTACTATTTCTTGTAATTGCCTAAATATTCAAATCTCCTGTCAAGCTTCCGGAATTAATTAGGTTAAATACATAGGCCCAATAATGCAGTGTTTGGTCATGGCGCCAGTTGTATCTTCCGCTTTGTAATAAGTAGCTACAACCATTGAGAATGTGGAACAGTGTACAATGATGATGATGATGACATAATTGGCAGAGTCCAAGATTGGTCTTGCCACACAGCTTCAGATTGGCAGGGGATAGAAGTTGATCATGAATTGCGTTGATGTGGAAAAACAGCAGCTCTGGGGTCCAGACATACAAAAGTTTCTTCCAGGAGGTGTCGACCTGCATGACAGACTCCCAGTTCAACCACTGCCCTTGTTTCGCACATCCGTAAAAGTAGACCAACATGTCTTCCTCATCTACATCTTGTATTAGTCCGGTGAGGCATTTCCTTTGTTCTTGATGACTCGTGTCTTTGATCAGCTTTTGGTTCTTTTTGTACCCAAGACCAGCTCTATCCGTCTGACCTCTAGCCATTTCATTTCGAATTAGATGCCGTTCTTTCTGTTCTAATTCTTTTATACCATTCCATCTGGCTCTCGTCTTTTTACTTTCCATGCATTTTCTGTAGAGTGTCTGTGTACTTCCATCTTTGGAGTACTTGTTTAGATGGTACTTAGTTACTTCCATACATTTGATTGATGTGGTTAGCCTTTTCAGTTGCAGGGCATAGTGTTTCCTGCTCATGTACAGAGCGCTGGTGGTGGTGCATCTGATTATACTTGCCCATTGCTTCAGGTACTTGGTGTAAGTAGCTTCCAGACTTTCGATGTAGGAAATTGGGAAGTTATAGATGGTGAACTCCCACGTCAGTTTGGGTACAATAGCATTATTGTATATCCATAGCTTCATAGGCCCACTCAGTTAACTTGAATTGGTTGTTTGAAGCATTTCTGTCAGCTTTGTACATACCATGTATCTGATGTTATTGTCCTTCGGGTCGTTATAGATCAGCTTCCCGAGGAGCCGCATGGGTTGACTGTAGCAATCTGCTGTCGGTCTATTTCTAGGCCGGGATCGTATGCCACATATTGCGTTGTGTCCTTGTCGCTTTTGTTCTGCGTTGGGGAAAAACCTCTTCGGCATGAGACTTGCATTTGCTTGGTTTGGCTTTCATGGTCCGTATCCACTTGATGAAGTTGTCCAGGGGCAAAACGATGATTCTCACGCCGGCCGATAAACGACCATTTTGTTATTTTTTCTGCACCAAGATACTTACAAAATATTCACTAATGGCTTTTAGCAGTTTTGAATAAACCAAATTAATTGAATACAGCAATAAATTATGAGAAAAGAAAAGACATTATATGGCATTACATCCATGTTCACTTATATCCTATATCAATAGCATTACTTGAGTAAAATGAATCTCCTCATTGCCAGAATCCTCAACTAATTTCTATACAATTTGCAGAATATCAATATCACAGATGCTGTCTTGCATGATATTTCGGTATCCACCAAATGTCGACATGTATTTTCTCAGTCTAATTGTAACATTTTATTTTAATTCCTAGTCGAATAATGTTTGATGTCTTTTACGCTGACGGACTCGTTGTGCTTCACGAAATCATCTTTGTTTTCAAATATTAGGCAACATTAATTCATCTGGGTACACTGATATGGTGGCAGATGAAGAATGTCATGATCGTACTTTTTGGCAATTCCACTGCTGCATGAACTGGATATTATTATGTGACAAATCAATAGAGGGGCTGACTTGGCCAGTTCTGTTGCATGGTTGAGTACCAATCAGTGATTACAATTGTAACCTCTTATTGCCTATTTGAAATGGTCAAGTTGCAATGAACTTTGAATATTACATATTTACTTTTAGTCACTAAATAACTTAAAGTAATATCGCATTGAAATTCTATTTAAGGAGGATGGTCCAATTTAATTATACATTTTTATATTGATTGGATGCCTTTCACCCCAATACTTTTGTACTCCGATATTTGAATAAGTTTGATATTAGACCTAAATAATTCATAACATCGAAACCAAGCATTTTAGCCATAAAATGTTAATTTTAAATGAGAGAAAGAGCAGCGTTCTTCAGATACCAATATTATACAAATAGGTCTTTATCATGTAATGTACGATTGCGTTCTTTTGCCCTTTGAAATCCGATACGCTTGTCATAGCAATATACACAAGTTCAAGGTGATCTAAATTGGATATGTTATGCAAAACATTTTTGGAAAACAGAGGGGGATTTATCTAATTATTCAAATATTTTGTGTGTACTTGTGAATAGGTTGAATGATTGCTTGATTTTTTAAATAGAGGTATCAACGTTTTCACGTTTCTACTTCTTTTTAATTTTGCCTGCTTTTCTTTCAGAACGATAGTTCTCATCCTTCTTTTTTCTCAATATTTGAGCAAATTTGAAATACCTATGTTCGGACGAAAAGGCGGGGAATTTAAGGTCACCGGGCGAATACCTGTTTTCAAGCTATTTCCTGTAAGTTCTTAAAGGCTGACTCGGAGATTTACCGAAGATGGTGCCCTTAAAGGCTGACTCGGAGATTTTGAAATATAATTTGTTTGTGTAGCAATTAAAAATAGTCAACAAGAGCTAAAAGTAGTGGCCTAAAAGTTTGAAATGGATCGGACTTTTCGTTTTGATTCAGTAAATATTTATTTATAGCATAAGAGTGCCATAGGATACTGTGTATAACAAAAATTGCGGATCCGAAATTTTATAACATAGATGTGATTTTCTATATAAAGGACTTGAGCTTCCAGATCCTATGGCACTGCTATACTATAAATAAATTCTTACTGATTCATCTCAAACCTCAGAATTCAGCATTTTAGATGACTATCTTTTGTTCTGTTTGAATAATTTTAAATAAAGGCGGCCGTGACCCGATCATGGTCCGAAATTTCACATGGAAACATATCACCGAAAACATTTCATTAAAAATATTGTGTTAAATCGGTCCAGCCGTTTGGATCATAATAAAAATGTGTTAATAAATGTGTTATAAGAATTTGGAGACCTTTCTTTTCATACATCGAGAGGAAACTTAACGACCCATGGGCCTTTTCACTGGAGTAATGAGGAAAACATGTACTTTATTCTGATACCAAAACAATTACAATTAAACACAATTTTACTTCATTTCAAATTTACCCCTGTATTAACCCCCCCCCCCTTTTACAATGTTCAGTACATTTCCCACAAATTGGACCAAAAAAGAGGGATTCATCAGCCTTCAAGCCTTCTTTCCCAAACTTCCAGAAGGGGATTCTCATTTATAACCGTACTATACTATCCGCGCCTTGCTGTACTACTTTAAGAACACCAACAATGATTGTCTATGGTATTTTATCTCATCCGTAGTTATTTTATTATATATTTTCTCACTTAGCTTGCCTTGGGTATAATATTAGCCTGGATTATCGCATATATATTTACTGTCAGTGACGTCTATCCCGATAATCCGGCGATATACGGTTACCGAGCTCGCACAGATCTCAAATCGCATGCTATCTCTGAAGCGCCATGGTTTCGTGTTCCATACCCAGGTACTTATTGCATATGAAAATCTAGTTACAAAGTCCATTGTAGACAAATGGGTTTTTTTTATCCCCCTGGCTTGAAAAGCAGTAAGGGGATATTGCGATAGCGGCATAGCGCGCATGTCCGGTGTATGTATGTGTATGTGTGTGTTCCAGTTTGGTTAGGTTTTCGTTTTTCACGTCTCCTTGGAAAACTTTAAGTCCGATTTACACCAGACTTGGGATTAAGGTGCAATAGGGGTTCCTTTATGTGTGGGTGATATCAAAGGTCATGGACCAAGGTCAAAGGTTATCTGAGGTCATGTTCCAGACAAGATTACTTGCAGTCTTTTGTTTGCTATAATCAAGCTGATCTTATAACTGACCAGAAGAACATTCCGATATGACACTGTTCATTTAAAAGTTGCAGTAAAACCTATAGAGAAGAATTAGTCATGCAGACGAAAAGAGGATTGCTCTGATTTCCATTTGTAAACAGCATGATGGTCAATAGAGTTTACTGCAACCTTTTAAATCATGGGGTGGGTTCGGTCAAGTGGGTATAACTTCAACAATACTCAGTGAATCGCTACAGTGAGGTGTCAAAATACACGTAAATAAACACCGCCCAATTACATCACATAATGTATGATACAATAATTGTTTAAACTTGACAGACAAATTTCAGGGTGACGAGTTACATTTTGGGATGTGTTTATTAAGCGTATATAGAAGTATTAGCTTTTGAATGTAGTGTTTAACGTAACATTTAGCTCCATACAATTCTACCGTACAAATGTGAACTAAACATATCTAGAGAAATTACAGGGCTGACCAAAGGATAAACACATATGCAAATGCATTATTTTAGCTTATGAATCGGGAATAAGTGTGTACAATTTCCATTAACTACTTATGTAGGGGAAACAATTACCAAATAGTGAAAAAATTAAGTAAGGAAATAAGCCTAGAGCATCTAAAAATCTACACTTAACAGCTGGTTGTAGTTTAAACCAGTACAGAATAAACAAAGATCAATAATGTGTATGTGAGTGTGTGTTTGAAGTGAAACTGTATAATTTATAGTGCACAATTCACGCTTAAAAATCTGGATTCTTCACAGTGAAAGGCTTTTTAAAATCCTTGAATCGAATTTTGGTATAGAAACACGTACAGAAATTCCAGTGTTAGCTAAAATGTACTGCCTGTCTTTAATACACAAATTTCAGGCCAACCCTTGCAGGTTATGTTAGTACATCGATGCCAGTAACAAAAATACCAAAATATGAATTTTTGATGATTTTTTTCTGTTTCGGATTAGCAAATCTCTGATAATCCCTTTAAGGATACGTATTTGTTTCTTCTTTTTTAATATAATGTACCTTCAATCTGAAAAGATCTCACAACAGCAATCTTTGTTTTCTTAGGTCAGTGGGGTTTACCAACTGTCACTGTAGCGGGCGTACTCGCAATGTTTTCAACCGTACTTGCTGGCGTCATTGAATCGTTAGGGGATTATTACGCTTGCGCAAAAATGGCTGGAGCGCCACCACCGTCAGGTGATGCAATTAACAGAGGCGTTGGTATGGAAGGTATTGGAACCTTGCTGGTAGGTGCCTGGGGTACAGCAAGTGGCACAGAAGCGTCAATATTCCATCAAATGTTGCCCTCATAGGCCTCTCAAAGGTAAAGAAAATGTTATACCATGTTTTACGGACCACCACCAAAACATTGCAACTGAATAAAGGTATACTTTTGTACATTTTTGGCGGGAAAACAGTGATCCATATAACACGATTATTGCCAAAGGAATACCGTTGAACAATCGTAAAAGCTGCTTTTGCACAACCTGGAGCACATGCAGGCTACAGACACGGGCAACTAATTTAATTAGCATCTTTTACGCATAGTAACCAACATATGTTGTACCGAGGCTGATACTGAGCACGTGTGGTCCCAGGAGTGGAAAAGCGCAGGACTCGTGATCATTAGGTTGTGAGTTCGAGCCCCGCCGTGGTCAACGTGTTGTGTCCCTGGGCAAGACACTTTATCTCGCTTGTCTTACTTCACCCAGGTGTAAACGGGGAGCTGTTAGGGTAGTCATACTGTGCGCCATTATAATTGGCTGCTGAATTTTCAATATGTAAAAAATATGATTTATCCTAGTGACAGCGGAATAAATGTAAAGCGCTTTGAGACTTTGAGACTTAGGCGAGATTCCCAGTTTTAGGAGCAAAGTATTGCCTCGGAGGAAAGCCTCCGACGGAACATGTCGCACACAAAAATATCTTAGCCGGCACGCAATATTCACATTTTAATAAACAAACCTCACACGGAACATTTTTAAGCTGCACGAGAGAAATCTTTTATAGCCAATTAGCAGTATTGATCGATCAATATCACCTTATTGTCTGGGATCACAGTTTATTTATTCATTGTCCCACTTAAAATTTATGAGCTATCGATAATTGGGTTCGTCTGGAGACTGACAATGGGGCATTGAGTACCAATTATGGGATTAAAGTACGTGTGATGTTAACTTAAGTAGTCCACACGGAAGGAGAGGTCAGTGTTTATTTTAGATATGCAAGACTTGCACGGAACAATTTTATAACCCGTGCGCAAGTTAATCGTTCCCTCCGACGCAATAGGTTCCTCGTGAAAAAAATATATAGATAAAAAAAATACTTGCATTTAAACTGCAGCAACAACAATAAACACAGTATCTATTTCGTTCCAAGAATTTCAAAATTGTATAGGTTTGTCCAATGATATAAAAAAGATGGCTATTGTTTATCGCATTTAATACAAAATCACAACTTTGTTATAAAACTCCGGATCCGGAATTTTCGTTATACACGGTATCATGTGGCGCTGTTATACTGTGCATAAAAGTTTACTGCATGAAAATGAAAAATCCGATTCATCTCTAATTTTGGAATTTAGCATTTTTGGTAGATATCTTTAGTTCTAGGTGACTATTTTTAATTACTACACAAGAAACACAGGGTTTCGAGTACATAGACAGCTCGATCATTTATTCAAAAAATTATAACTAAGTCGAAAACAAAAAAAAATGTATTATATGAAAGATAATTGTCATAGAATTACTTGTGGGCTGAAAAATTTGAAGAGAAATTCGTCCATGGTTTCAAAATGCAGCAACACTGGCAAATTAATGAAAATTTGGCTGAAAATCCAAGATGGCGGCCGTGAAGCTATTGTTTTTCAGGTGCTCATAAAAATAGTCATCAGAAGAAAATTAAGTGGAAGTCAAGCCATTCACATGTTTTCTATGAAAGATAATTGGATAAGGATTAATTTAAGACTCCAAAAATTGAAGAAAAACATCGTCCCTGGTTTCAAAATCCACAAAATATAGGCATATTGGTCAAAAATCCAAAATGGTGGATATGCAATAAATGATCAGGGCCAAACCCTGTGGAAAAGTATATTTCCAAATCTCTCACTCAGCCTGTAACGTCAGATGGGCTCAGTACGCATTAATTAAAGACACTATCAGTGATTCACCCGAAAGAGTCAAAATATTTGAAATTTACAGGAATAACTTAAATATGAAGGATAAGTCTGTAGAATTCTCATAAGTTGCTTTTTCCAACTAAAAAATTGACAGAGAAGAAAAACGGCAGTATTCAAAGATACGAATATCCAATGTGTTGTAGTAAGTGTCCGCAGTGGCGTAAATTTCTTTTTGACATTGGGGGGATGGGGTTGATGATAATTTTAGGAATGAAACAGGGTTTGCTGGAAATACCTATTACTAGCAAATGTGCGCGCGAAGCACGCTAAAAATTTTGCCATTTCGAAGCTAAAATCGTTCAATGTAATTGTAATTAGAACAAAATGCGCGCGAAGCGCGCGGAAATTTACCATTTTTAAACTATTATGGTAAAATATGAGGTTATTTTTGGTCAAAACCACACGAACGGGCATCAACATGGGGGGGATGATCGTATTGACCATCCCCCTCATCAAAATATTGGGGGGGGATATATCCCCCATCACCCCGGGATTTACGCCTATGAGTGTCCGTACGGACAGTAATGACTATACTTATCCGATATTGTCCTTATTAGTTTGCCGGGTTAGTTTGCTTCTAGTCTTAGAATTTGCAGGGTATGTTAGGACACCTGCCCTTTTTAAAGACATGCACAAAAGTTTTGATGATTTTTTCGATTTTTTGATTTAGCAAATCACCGATAGTGCCTTTAACTGCCCTTATTCATACGGAAAAAAATCCAAAAACAACCTTTACAGTACGGTTGATTCTTCGACTTACTACTTCTTAATAACATATTACACAAGATTCGTGATACGTTTTAAGGTGGCCAGAAATTTGTGGTTTGTAGCTAGCGCCAATCATTTAATGTACCAACGTTCAGCGATTTTTTATACATGTTTATTTTATTTTGAATTTTTTTTTCTTTCGGTTGAATATTTTCGTCAATACAATTTGTGCAAATGGTTCATGATGTTTTTACTGGATTGTTTTGGAAAGGTAACCGCACTCGTCTCAAGCATTCCTGCTCCAATCGTTGGTGGTATGCTTTGTATTTTATTTGGTAAATATTTTATCACACTTTCTTTTCGGTAATTTAGCCTGGTTAATACGCAAACTTACTATCAGCCAGTATTGTAGGCTGTTATGTACAATTTCAACTTGTGCATTTTTTTTGCTAAGGATGCTTTTTTGGTGTCATTGGATAGAGTAGACCTCCAGGTATCAGAAAAGTATTGGTCGCATTTTTTTCTGAAAAGCGTTTGGCCGCCATCTTGGATTTCAAAATGGCCGCCATTTTCAAAGGATTTTCCCCATAACTTTAGTTCCGAGCAACATTGGATGTCAAATTTGGTGGCCAATCCTATGTTTTCACTACCTGGGAGTTCAAAAATATGATAATTAACCTAGTCTAACAAAGCTGTGCTTTGGTGCAACACCCCTCACCCTTGGTGGTGGGGGGGGGGCGATCGCTGTTATGCCGCTGCCTTTACCCCAGTCCCCTTTTGAGATTTTCTATAATAAGGGACGTTGATTTGGATGCTTTTTTGGTGCCATTGGATAGAGTAGACATCCGGGTATCAGAAAAGTATTGGTCTCATTTTTCTCTGAAAAGCGTTTGGCCGCCATCTTGGATTTCAAAATGGCCGCCATTTTCAAAGGATTTTCCCCATAACTTTAGTTCCGAGCAACATTGGATGTCAAATTTGGTGGCCAATCCTATGTTTTCACTACCTGGGAGTTCAAAAATATGATAATTAACCTAGTCTAACAAAGCTGTGTGGCAACCCCCCTCACCCTTGGTGGTGGGGGGGGGGCGATCGCTGTTATGCCGCTGCCTTTACCCCAGTCCCCTTTTGAGATTTTCTATAATAAGGGACGTTGATTTGGATGCTTTTTTGGTGCCATTGGATAGAGTAGACATCCGGGTATCAGAAAAGTATTGGTCTCATTTTTCTCTGAAAAGCGTTTGGCACCATCTTGGATTTCAAATGGGCGCCATCTTGGATTTCAAAATGGCCGCCATCTCCAAAGGATTTTGCTCTATAACTATTGGTTCTGAGCAACATTGGAAGTCAAATTTGGTGGCCAAACTATGTTTTCAATAACTGGGAGTTCAAAAATATGATAATTATTCTAGTCAGACCAATCTGTGCTTTGGAATAGCCCCCTTTGAGATTTTTTAATGAGGGTCGTATGGTTTAGTGTTTGGTATTTTATACCCATGTATAGCTTTTGGTCTCCTCTATCCATGAATACCAACATTCCTCTTGTGACGTCTCCATGACGTCATAAGTGTGCTCTACAAAAACAGCACATGGGAAAATTTTGGTTATAGCCAATATGCTAGAAACATGTGGTGATTTTTGCCAGTTAGCTAAAATGTCTATGAAAACAAAGGTTTTTTCCTAAATAATGAGTTAGAATTCTATATGCTCATCATAAGAAACAATATTTTCATGCCACCCCGGGAAAGGAAATGGGTCCGTATTTTTACTTCAAGGATGTGAATGCCATACATGTCCATAACAAACACATATTGCCCACAAGAGGATGCCCTTACCATATTTTAAAATGTTGTGCTTTTATTGCCTCATAGAGGTTGATATGCTCTGCATAAAATATTAGAATTTCTTCCATCTGGGTGAAGCAGGACCAGTCAGTGTCCTGAAGAACTCAACTTTGTTACTGGGATCTTTTTCAACTCTTTCTGGGGGATCTTTTTCAACTATTTCTAGAGCATAAGTCATCATCATAGTGTCGGCCGCATGTGTGCTCACACCTGTGGTAGCTTGGTATTCCATTGAGTTTATTTGGACATTTCAACGTGCAGTATGTACCAGTGCCTACTGGTTTCTTGCTTAGCGTGATTAGTTTGTCAGCCAGGTACAGAGTAAGGCCATCCTTTGTCTTATTGCGCGTCTTAAACTTGCCAGCATTATATTAGTGCTTATACTACCGCCGTGCTACCTATAGCAAGAAACCTCTTACAGTTAATATATGGAGAAACTGGCTGGTTGGCTGCATCTTCTAGTACTTGCTCCTGCACTTTAGTCTCCAGGCTATGAATTTCAATCTAATGAAGCCATGTGAGCATGCATGAAGAAGCCAATATATTGATGTTGATGGAGATTAATGCCCTAAAAATAGTTAAAAAAGATCATCCTAGTAACAAAGTGTACTTCTTCACCCAGGACACTGGTGGTTGATCATATTTCACATACTTACAAACACAGGATAGTCATAGGATCAAGTTCAACCCGCAGAAGTGTGCAGCTTCAACCCATGATCAATTGCGTCAAGAGATGGCTTCAGCATTGCCTGACTTCCATGCGATAATTTGGACAGACATCACAGGTGCCCCTCAAAGCTTTCCCCAAAATCATCTGTGAGCCCCACAACCTGACGGACAGCGCTCTGGCCACGGCGAAATCCTGCCCGCTCGTCAGGCAGTCGGCTGCGTCGTCTGAGGAACGGAATACCACGGGGATCAGTGCTGGCTCCAATGCTGTTTAACTTGTGTGTCGGCGATTTGCCTCAAGCGGCATCTGGACGGTATGGCTGCGGCAACGGCCTTGCCCTTCTTCACTTGGACGGAGGCTGGGCTGGGGTAGAGGTTGCACTTGCTTGCAGCGTATCTCGAGACCTGGAGGCTTGGGCTAAGTGGGCCGGGACAACCGCTGCTGCCTTCCATTTTGGCACCGGAGGGTGGCTCATCGCCGGCTTTGGTTCAACCTCGGTGGAGCGCCTCTGCCATGCGGTCCTGTACCGGCTTGTCTGGGAGTGAGGCTTGGTCGGCAGCTTACTTGTCGGCAGCACCTCGGGTTAGTATGTGCAAAGGTATCTTCGAGGGCTAACCCCCTGTGCGCCTTACTGGATCATCATGGGGTGCTAGTCCAACCGCCCTGCTCAATATGCCGCCCCAGCAAGGTGCAATAGCTCTGGGGCAGTGAGGTTGGACACGGTGCTCGGCGAGATGCATGGGAACCATTGCTGGCTGTCTTCGTCCCACTTCATCTGGGTTTCTGCCAGTGCTTTCGGGCATTGCGCTTGCGGTGCTTTGGGGCGGGGCATCGCATGCATAGGCTGGTGAATAAGGCTCTGTTGGACAGCAGGCGCCTGCTGAATGACGCTGTCGGGGAGTCACACCGGCTCGGCGGACTGGGACTGTGCTCTCGTCGACCTTTCTGTTGACGCGCTGCTGGACTCTCCGGATCCCCATTCGAAATCTTGCAGACATGGAGCACTGCCTTGCTGGATGCTCCGCATCGGACCGGTTTGTTGTCACGCTTGTGGCGGGGCTCCCGCCTGGTGGCGGTCTTCCACCCGGGGGGTGGGTCACCTTGAGCCGGATTCGCGCAGGGCGGTCGTTTCGGCAGCGGTGTCGCCGAGGGGAGCGAGGGCTCTGGGCCTGTCAGTATGGCTCTCCGTTGCGGGCTGCAGATCACTAACCCGCTAGGGACAGCGTGGCCTAGCGGTTTAGGGTGCTTGCCTCTGGCGCAAATTTTACCATCAAAATTCCCGGGTTCGAATCCCGGCGTGGGGTCCGTGCCGCACTTGCTGGGGATTTATTCGGGTACTATCAATCTGGATTTGATCTCTTGTATACCAGCTATGATTAAATACAAGAATAAAGCTCTCTCCGGTCACTTGGACTGGGGCAAATGGCTATGGAACGCATCCCGTCCTTTCGGAGGGGCCCGGATCAGCCACACGAGTGAATAAATCCTGACACCACCACAAGCCATACCAATGACTTGGGATTACGCGCAAACAAACAATCAGTGGGTCCCTGCTTTCGGCACCAATGGATAATGGTTGACATGATTGAACAGTGGCTGACCTTTATGGACTTCTCGGGGCGTCAACTGCAAAACCAGGTCAACAGTGCGCTGCGCTAAGCCAGCTTCAACATATTTAGTTGCTGCCCTTACGCAAGAAGATGGGGTAAAATTAGTGGTGTTGGCAAGAAGGGTGATCTTAAAGGGATGAAAGCTCAGCTTTACCGAGACGGAGAAATAATGAACACCTCATTTAAAGTAAATTTAAGCTGTGGAAGTATCTGTTCTTAGCTTTCAGACAAAAAAAATATCTGTGTGGATCACCTGTACACCCAGATGGAGAATTCCAGAAATCTTGGCAGAAGTCTTGCATACTAGACTGGAGAAAGACGTACGACACACTTTTGCCTAATCCTTGACTGGAGAAACTGTTGCCTCTGGGCAGTGTAGTAGGCGCGGTGGGTGAAGGGATTTTGTATGGCATGCCACATCCCTACATTGGGAAACAAATGGATTACAAAAGCCGTCTTAGAGGATTTTTATCCTTAACGACGAACATTAAGACCCATTCTCTTTAAGGTGGGTGCAGGAACTTTTCCCAAATGGGAGTGTGTGCGAACCTTCAACGATTTTTTATCACGCAGGATATAGAGATGTGACATCAATGTTTTACAAACCCGGTAGCACCCTGTCTACTGGACATGTTGAGGTATGAAGACTATGCCAATACAGCTCGAGTATCCAATAGCCTTATCCTACTGATTGAGTGCGTTTTTTAAAAAAAGCACAAGCCATCCGGCGCATGCACGCATACCGCACTTCACCTCGTCTATAGAATTCACAGTTTTCTAGCAATTTTTAGCTCTAGCGGATGTTTCCAGATTCCGCATGTTTTGCAGGCACACTATGACGTCATAGAGACATGTGGGATGTTGGGTATCTGTTTTTTTGGTCATCGAGGGACCGAAAGTATAAATAGGTATTTTTCTTCACACACCACCAAATCATGACCCTTATTATAAAAAATCTAACGGGGACCTGGGCGAAGGAGGGCATACCAATGATAAAACCCCCCCCCCCCCACCCCACCACCACCACCACCATGGGGAGAGATTTTGAAAAGGAGTCTTGGTTAGACTAGGTTACTTATCATATTTTAGAACTCCCAGGTATTAAAACAACCAAGGTTTGGCCACCAAATTAGAACTTCGCAATTTTGCTCATAACCAAAGTTATAGGGCAAAATCCTTTGCAAATGGCAGCCATTTTGAATCCAAGATGGCTCAACGCTTTTCAAGAAAAAAACTGCACGAATTACTTTTGTTATACCTTGATGTTTATTATATCCAATGACACAAAAACACATTGACATGATATGCCCCTACTATAGAATATCTGAAAGGGGAACTGAGGTCTAGTGTGGCATAATAACAATCCCCCCCCCCCCCCATTCTGGGCGAGGTTGTACAAGCACAGCTTTTGATATCTTAGGTTAATTATCATATCCTAAACGCCCAGGTATTGAAACAATAGTTAGGCCACCAATTTGATTTCCAAAGTTGCTCAGAACCAAAGATAAAGGTCAAAATCCTTTGGAAATGGCGGCCATTTTGAAATCCAAGATCGCGGCCAAACGCTTTTCAGAAAAAATGCGACCAATACTTTTCTGATACCTGGATGTCCACTCTATCCAATGATACCAAAAAAAGCATCCTTAGCAAAAAAATGCAAATATACCGTCGGCTGAATGCAAGACCAACGTAAGTGCAGTTTGACTAATTTTGCAGGAAGAACATTTTTGTGTTTCTATTGGATTTTATAGGTGGTGTGTACATAATTATAGCAGGTATTACAATAGGAAATTGTTTTTTTATGATATTAATGAAATAGTGTCAACTTGACAACGTAATTAAATATTTATTTACAAAAGAAGAGAACGTAAGTGAAATCAGTATTTTCTAGTTAGTGCAAGACCAACGTAAGTGCCACTTACGTTGGTCTTGCACTGAAAAAATCTTTAATGCAAGACCAACGTAAGTGCCACTTACGTTGGTCTTGCACTGAAAAAATCTTTAATGCAAGACCAACGTAAGTGCCACTTACGTTGGTCTTGCACTGAAAAGGTGTACAAATGCTTAATGCAAGACCAACGTAAGTGCCACTTACGTTGGTCTTGCACTGAAAAGGTGCAAAATGTTTAACCCTCGTCTACCTGAGCCATTTTTTGTAACAAAATTGCCGAAGGGGGGGGGGGTGGTTACCACCCCCCCAGTGATTTTCGTTACTGAACACCCGATTCCTGTAAATTTGGTACCAAAGGATAGCTTAGAGTTAGTTTCTTCTTTCCATTGGTACCAAAATAAGTACTAAAATCCCCATTATGACGTCACCATGACGTCATATGTTGAGGAAAGTACGAAAATACTGAATATAGGGTGGAAAATTGATATTTCGCAATTTTAGCGACTCAAACACCCTATTATAGCTCTAAAATGATGTCATTATATAAAACTAGTCATTTCCCATCAAGTAGAGTCAAAAACCGCATGAAAATCTGATTTTCCTAACCTTTTTGGCGAAAAATTGAATTTTTCACTGTGTGTGTCTATGGAAATGGCAGTTTTGCTGACATGCAAACTTTATGACGTCATTGTGACGTAATGCTATGCATGTTGGTACTCATTTTGGTATCAATGGAAAGAGGAGGATCATAGCTATCTATTGGTACCAAAATCAAGTTTCTGTGTTGTGTTAGGCATGTTGGTACTTCTCTTCCGGAGGGGAGGGGGTGGTTACCACTCCCCCCCTCTATCGATCACTTTGGGATCACCCTGTATCTTACCTATACCCCGGTGGATGTTTGTTTTTGGATTAAAAGGAGCGGAACATGACAATTGACAATTACATTAAATAATTTGGCACCAAAAAAGGGGTTTTAGCAAGCCGGGGAAAAAACCTGAAGGGGGTGGTAACCACCCCTTTCGGTAGACGAGGGTTAATGCAAGACCAACGTAAGTGCCACTTATGTTGGTCTTGCACTGAAAAAATGTTTAATGCAAGACCAACGTAAGTGCCACTTACGTTGGTAAAAAGCGGAAAAAAACGAATTGCACATACGTTATCTTCTTTTGCTAATTAAAACTGTTTTAATCACTTATTTATCTTCACACATAGTTTAAATTATGCGCGAATACATCCTCTTTCAAAATTCACCAAAAACTCAATTTCGACAAAAATGTCACTTACGTTGGTCTTGCATTCAGCCGACGATACATACCATCCTACACTACAGGACTTGTCAAACTAATGCAAGTGTATTGATATTTGCCGATGCGCGGAAATCTGAAAATATGTAGGCAGTAATCTTATAGACTAATTATTACCTAGTCTAAAATAACCGTAATTTTTAATTATATTAAACAAAGACAACATAATTCTTTTAAAAATCCTACTACAGGAATGGTGTTGGCTGTAGGCTTTCAATCTGCAGTACGTTGATTTAAATTCATCACGTAATTTGACGATCATCGGTTTTGCACTGTTTATGGGTATGGTGGTCCCATATTGGGTTGAGAACAATAGTGATGTCATAAAAACAGGTAAGATATGTTTTGTAAGGGACTGAGTAGTTATCTTTAACGAAGGTAATGTTTACAAATGTCGATCCCCAAATCCTTGCTCTCCTTCTCGACGCAGCAAGAAGCTTGCCACCACACCCCTTTTGAACATGACAAAACCACATCATCCTAAATTGCAAGGTTCAAATCCCCAATATAAATATTTTTCCTTAATCATTTTGTGGCCATAATCATAGTTACACATTTTAAATTATGCGAAAAATACTGGGCCTCGTCCTTTTATATGCCAAAATTTGCTTGCCCCTCAGATTAATTTTATTGACAGAAAATTATTAAGGACCCCTAATATCAGGTTTATCAGGATAGTGAATTATTTCGAGATGTGTTTATTTTCCCCGAAACTACAATGTTAACGTATGGGCTATGTTTACAACCAAAAGGCGAGAAATGCATTATTCATCATGAAGCTTATAATGAATTCTACAACCGGCTCTCTATAGTACAATCCTGCTTTAGAGAGCCCGTCATACAAAATTTCGATATTGACGTGAAATTCCACAAATTAGCATGCTTTAATATTTATACACTTTGTTATTCTAAGTGGAGCCAAGCCCAATACAAAGGAGATACGTTAGTGCATAAACCGTTGCTACGACGTCATTTCTTTGTTTGTCCTATTTCTTTGTTTGTCCTATTTTCTACGAATCCACACTTTTCTGCACGAATCTACAGTAAACTATATAGATTCGTGCAAAAAAGTGTGGATTCGTAAAAAAATAACTTATATTTTAACAATGGCAAAGTTGCATTACATGTGTACAAATACAGAAAACTATCATAAGCATCAAACAATAACGTTAACATTTTCTCCTCTTTTTTAGATATAACAATGTTCTAGTATTACACGCTTAATTTTGGGCAATTATGTTTTCTTAATCTTTTTAAGGAATATCATTTCGGTCAGTAATTTTGTTGCCACGTTAAGAAATGATTTATATAACATAATTTGTACATGTGTAAGTTTATAATTTTTGTTTCAAGTGCAACAATTTTACACCTGTCATTTCTATAAATCGTACCTTTTTTGTCTTTTCAATTTTCCCAATGACGTAAAATCGAGCAAGTTTGGAAATGGCTCATAGTAGGCCTATACAAGTTACTATTAATATTTTAATTTGTTTTGTTTCTTTGTTTGCTTTTTTACATGTATTTAACTTTAATTTCAATCAATGTCATTTTCTTCTGTATAATGAGTAACAATTTAAGCCGATGCTAGGCTTACGATTTCATGTAAAGATTTTTTTCACTTTAAACGCATCATATGAAGTCAGGCCATTGTTTATTTGTTGTATTAGGGATATCGTTTAGAGTTAACTTGTTATGCGGGTTTACATTGCCATGAAATGTCGCATATTAAATTGGTTATTATCCATTTGTTTTCACTCATCTTGTACTTATATCAATATGATAATGATTAGGCCTAGGTATATTATTTGTTCTCTAGTGGAAACGGCCAAATTGCACTGTAAAATATAAACCACTCAGTCTTCTACAAAACATCGTTTTGACTAGGACTCAATTGTAGAATGTTAACTTATTTATTTTTACAATGGGAGTCCAATATATAGGGCGCTTCACAAATCTCAGGGACGCAAAGGATGTCACAAAATGTAGGCGAACTTCAGGCAAAATTTGCCCATATTAAATATTCTGAGGTATTACTCATGCAAACACAATATACATTATATTTGACATTTTATTCTTTAATAATAATGACAAAAGGGTTAATCTCGGCTTCTTTTGCCCAAAACCCTGTGTTTGAAATCAAAAAGGCTCTGTGATACTCGAAATTTTTGTTTCTTGTATTCCTTTTAGCTCATGTTATCGGCCATTTTTATTTTTAATTTATCGATAAAACACTCGAAAAACATTTCAAAATAGCAAATGTAATGAAAACGATTTTAAAACCTTTATGCCCGCCTAAGCGCCTGAAGCTGAGACAATGTTTGGCATAAAACAAAAAGATCGCGCACCTTAGGACTGCATTTTGACATGTCGTAATCCTTGGTCTTTTCCGGAGGAATAGTAAAATAATTCCAAAATCAAACCAACAAGACACGAACATGCATGTGCATATAGCAATGGCCACTGTAGTACTAAATGCTGCTTTCCTACATGCACTGTATGCGTGGACTCGAACAATTGATGGGTAACGAATCCACAGTTATTCAAAGGTTAATGCGGATATTGATTCTACATTTTGAGCAATGGTTTAAGTCAGTTCAATCAGCTTTCTCGTGTAGCAAGGCATCTGGATGTACATCACTTGTGTCAGACTCAAGAATAATTGTACTTTGAGTGATAAATAATTCTTTATCGGAATCCATTTTATGTATTGGAGGGAATCACTATCACAGCACGATCACAACCCGATTTTAATCCAGCTGCAAAACTATACTAACCATAATAGCAATGGACGATTGCTACGCTTGTGCTTGATTTCATTGTACCAATAACCTAACTGAAGCACATGTATTATGTACGAATCTACAGGTAAACAAATAACAGGTGTGTAAGAATTTCGTATTTGAAAAGTCGCATCACGAATCTGCAGTTATACAATAACAGATGTGTGTTTACAGCAACTCAGTTTAATGCTTACTTGATTTTACAGTATTGACTAATCGATCAATATTTGTACGAATCTACAGGTATACAAATAAGAAGTGTGTAAGAATTTTATATACAAATAGGTGTGTAACAATTCAATTGCGTATAAGCACGTTATAAAACATGCAAACGAATCTCACAGGTATACAAATCATATGCGCGTAATTGCTGTATACAATTGTTATTAAAATGCAATGGTTTAAGTCGGAGAAAGCACTCGAAGTTATTGATTCGTGCTATCCAAATCCCCTCGCTACGCTCGGGGATCCGGAAGCACGAATCAACACTTCTCGTGCATTCTCCTTAAATGAAAGGCCAATTTCCCCCTATATCCCTAACGTCCCTAGAGGAAAATCTGACGATCACCGCAAAAAGACGAGGTAGTGTTATTTTTCTTGTTAGATATAGGGTTAATTTTCCATTAATCCAAGGCAGGTTGCGCTCCGTGATTTTTTTTTCAAAAGTGCAATCAATGCAGTCAGGAATAATTAATAAAATCAAGTTTCATACTCAATTAAGTTCACATATTTAGAAAGCCTGCTTAATTTTGTAGTTCATGTGAAAATGTCCAAGGGATCCTAATTGGTTTTGAATACAAAGGTTCTTATGTAACAGCATGCTTTCTGGTGTATGTATTCCAAAGTGAAGAAAAAGAAAGAAAAAAGAATTGTGGCACTGCAGACAGTAATTATACCTTATCCGTTCTCCTTTTATTTCAACAACATATTCTGTTTTTACGTAGTAAAAGGCACTATCAGTGAGACACCCACAGGAGTCAAAATATTCGAATTTGCAGAAAGTAGTCTAAAAGTCCAAATGCAAAATGCCCAAAAGGAAGAAACAGAAAGAAAACAAGACACACCCACGTTTTAAGTTCAAAGAAGTGAGTCTCCATTTAAATACTTGTTTAGAAAGTGTCCGTACGGACAGCAATGAACTAAAATATCCGATTTTGTCTTTATTAGGCGGTTGTCTTCGGCCTTAAACTTGCAGGAGTTAGTTGGATACCTATTACTTGTTACAGACATGCGGAAAAAATCTATTTTGATTAATTTTTTGTATTTTCTGATTTGGCAAGAGGTCAAGTCAGTGGATCTTGGCGGCCATTCTCTAGTCATGCCCCTATCCAATGACTCTGTGGGAACAGACTTCTGCTGAAGTTGTCCATTACCATAATTGGCCACGGTGTGCTGGTTCCCCATCTTGACACCACCAAAGTCGTGGTACTGAGTCCATTCCGTCCTCTTCCATGTCTAGCGTGCACTTTCTACGGCAACTACGTTCATAAGATGATCGTTCCCTAGAATGCCAACCTAAAACAGTCACTTTTTCTGAGAAATGTGGAACATCATAGTAAATATATATATGAGTACTGTTTTTTGTAGATTGGTTATGCATCTAAAGACTAAATTTAATTTTAAATTCAGGAATCGTTGAATTAGACCAAGTGTGATTGAAGTTATGTAACAAACCGGATGTTTCTGGTGGGGTAGTTGCGTTGTTCTGGATAACACTGTTACAGGGTCCGGGTACGATCAAGTTGTTTGTGTGTTGCTTTGTTGCGTGAAAATTTGTACAAAGTTGCTACAAAGGGTAGCTCTGTCAATACAAAAACTGTTCATCAGAACAAGGGCCCGGAATTATAAACATGTTTGGCTAAACGGAGAGGTCATTTTTCGTAGAAAGGATGTTTCGTTATTTAGCGAAAAAAACGTTAGTTTTACATCAACCTTCCCTTAAGGCTATGGTCCAGAATTTTGACTTAAAACCGAGCTTAGAGGTTCCGACATTTGAAGGAAAATGTCACGTGATTCAAGCGAATTACTCTAATGAATCCAATTGTAGCTGTTCCCAGTTTCCTTAATCTCATTCAGCCATGCTCTTTCGACTATATTTTTCTCTCTCCTCTCCCATCTCTCTCTCTCTATCCCTCCCTCTCGCTGACTCTCTTCTCTCCTCCCCTCTTTCCTCCATTCAACTGATAATTCTAAGTACTCCTGACTCCTGGTGCCCACAAGCGAATAATGATTGCACTTTATGTGTTCATTTTACTTTAAAGGGACCACTACAGGAACGAGGAAATTATTGCATTCCTTCTCGCAAGGATACACCGAGGAAAGTGCAAAAGCCAGAAGGAATGAGCTCAATTGACTGTTACGACTTTCCAATCGGCATGGAACTTATCAGGAAATGGAGTGGACTGGCTCGCACCTTCATTTCTGTCCTACCTTATCGGATCAGGGACCTGTAAACTCACGGAGGTTCGTGGCTCGGTCGTGGTTTGGGGTGGTCAAAAGAGGACATGGAGCTGGACATTAAAACATAAAAAATACATTGACGGAAAAAGCTTGGAAGACTATTTAGGTGGCACTCCTGTCCCATTTAGCTTCCAGGTTATTTTAATGTTATAAGAAGATGTACAGATATGTTCAAAAATATAGCCTAGGAAATGAAAACATGTCACTTAAACATAATAAAACTCCATGGTAATGTGAACTGCAAGTTCTGATCCTTACGTGAAACGCACCAACAGAGCCATCAGGAATTTACTTTGGGGGAGTACGGGGACTATCGAAAACGTGGACTTCTTTGGGCAAAGTGTGGACCTTCCAGCTGAGAGGCCCTTTTGACATTTGGAACATCCCGTCACCAAAAAGTGGACTTTATTATGAAAAAAGTCTTCTAACTTTGTACCTTCTTGATTTTGATATATACATCTTATTTACAATTCATTCTAACAATATTCTAACGGTTCTTAAAGTTCTGTATTATCTCCGGTTTACCTTGCATTCGGACTTGTTTCAAAATACCTCGAAATAATTGAATATGCAATGAGAATGTTAATTTTAATAGCTATTCCAATTATCCATAACAATAAGGTTACCATAAAATATATTGCACAAATTATGTACGGCTTAAATAGCTCTTATACAATATTAATAAAAAAATCGAGATTTCAGTATGTTTCTATGCATGGAATATTGGGTTATGATCAAAGAAACAAGTTACATATATATCCTAAAGGCTACAAAACTCAGAAGAATTCAAATCCCAATGCGAATGAACTTATAATAGAAATAAAGGAATAAGTTTTATTTATCTGAAAATCAAAATATGCCAGGAAATAAATATCTATGTTATAATAGGGCACGTGTATCTGTCTATCGCCTGGCTTTGTGTCTGTCCCCCTTTGGCCGGAGGCCGGGGTCGTTACGTTTGTTGTGTGGTGTAAGCTTGGGCCGGGCCAGTTCAAGTTCGATTGGTTAGCGTATATGCGCCCCACAACCGGATAATAGCTAAAAAAGCGTTTTTAAAACAAGTAGTGCTTTAAAAATCCAGGTGATCGCGAAACCGGGAACCGCCTAGTAAATATTGATAATTGGAAACAGCAAGTTTAGCTCGGGGCGCAGGATGTTGAAGTGCCCGAATGCGGAAGAGTGGGGTTCGCAGTGTGTGGATCGGCTTGTCTTTATGCTAACGAACTGCCTTGAAGTCTCTGTAGTCTGTTTACATAATGGCTTAGGCCTATATAACCCGGGAGCTAGCAGACATTTGTAACAATCTCAAGTACAGGTTCGAGAAAGGGAAAAATGATAAAATACGTTGGACAGATGACAGGGCCCCCTGAACGTGATTCTTAAGTGACGCAAATGGTGCCAAGGAGAGGGGGCCAAAACAGAGTTTGTACAGGGGTCAAATTCTTAAATTGATCCAATAATGGTGAAAAAGATACCATGTTATTTGTCTAACCACAAGGATTAAGGCAAGGTATAGTTTGTATATCTACACGTAATTAAGAGTTATAGGTAAAAAACAGCCAAAACAATTAAAAAGGGTCAATTTTTGTTTTTAGTGGTAAAGGGTCAAATTTTAAAGTTGATCCGATTTAGATTTAAAAAAAGGGTGCAAATTATGAGGAGTTCATAGGTTAAATAAGGAATAGTTTTGAATGTCTAAAAATATTAGTTACCCGATGTAGGGGGCACAGAAGGTCAACGTCCATTGCATGCAATGCGGGCTTGACCTTGTTTCCCCGCTACTTTCTTAAGCAAAAATCTGAAGTAATGCTGCAAAAATAAACATGGACTTAATACCACGCATTGAACGTGCATCACAAGTTGTAAGGATGTGATTATTACTGAGGATTTCAACAGGATTTTCTAAGAAAAAAGGAGTTCTCATGCAAACTTTCAAATCCTTAGTTGCCTTATTTGGTTGTTCAAGGCTCGCGGGTTCGCTGGGAATTGAGGTTTAGCAATCGTTGACTATCTTCAACACCTCATTTCCTAGAGCGAGAGGATAAGAGCTCAACGATCATGAACAACTAAGGTGTGGCAACAAGCTAAGATGAGGAAATAATAGAGTGGTATCTTGAACTTAGTATCAATGAACGATGATTTAAATTTGTACTTTTCACAATGCATTTGTGAGCAAACGGGTTGCAGATCATGTCAGCTAAGTAATTGCCTACTCAAAGGCGGATCGCCTTTGAGCTACAGAACATTTTGACTGTTAAATTGCACAATAAAAGGTTTAGCTAAGTTAAAATTGCCACTCATTAGGTTGGCCTGTGAGCAACGGAACAGCTTGATTTTGATTATTATGATTGAATCAAATAAGTCAAAGTGATATCAGGGGTTGGGAACTCTGAGCTCAGAATATTGATGCGACATGTATGTGAAGATTACATTGTTGTTTAGTGGAACCAGTTAAACAGATGAGTACCGTGGACTGTGGATGATCGCAGAACGTGTCAAGTGTCAGAAGTTGCGTTGACCAACGTGCGGTATTGGGGAACCAGTTGTCGACTTGCTTGAAATGAGAAATATTTAAACAGCCAGATACTCAGAAGTAAGATACTCTTATGCTGGACCGTGGCCAACAGATTATGAGGCATAACCATGATTGGATGTCTTTGAGTTGAGAAAACTGTATGTACTTTCGGGGATCTTTTTGTGAAGCCAATCCAGTCTTTGTGAAAATTTGACCGTTTGTCTTCATTGATTTCATTGATAGTGACATATAAAGATTATTGGAATTAGCCGTGTATGTTGCCATAGATTAGAGACTCCCCCTTTTTGGGTATCAAATGAACTATGCATATATAGCCTCATTTTACGGCACACATTGTGAAACAAGATTGAACTTGAACCAAAATTGCACTATGAACACAAAATAAGTACAATGTTAGTGTGGTTAATCAGGATCTAGGCATCATTAGTGACCTTGACTTTTGCCACCATGTCAGCACGCATTGTGAATTACAACCTAGACCATATGATGCTGTATTGATATAGGTTCAATTCTGATGGTTACGTTGTTATCGCTGATTCAATCCTAGTCAATAGTTCTTAAAATTGATGCTAGGAGTTAGCCCATTTTTGGGTTGTTCTTGACAGATAAAGTTTTATCAATTCAATTCACCCAGGTTCTTGATGTAGAGGCTTATGAATCATATTCAATTGTTGCAGTCTGGTATGAGATGGACTTACAACATCTTTATATACTCTGCAAGGACTGCAAAAATGAGTCTTGAATCATGGTATTGTTTACACGTTTGAAGTTTATTGTAAAGCTGCAGCATGCTTTAAACATTAATCATTACAGGAGTAGGAAGTGAGAGTATTGAATTCAAAATCATTAGTTCACAACCAACAGTTGGCACTCCCAAGATTGAGATGTATATGAGCTATAAGTAGCTGGTTTGGCAGAATATACATTCAGTGAGGTTAATTTGCTCACGTTTGTTACAATTAGGATTTGGTGCCTTTATCAAATTGAGGAATCTCACTAAATTTCAGTGATAAGTTTGACAAAATAGTGTGGATTTGTAACGGTTAACATTTGGGCTTGTGTTGAACCTTCTCGGTGCACTTCAAATAGCTTGTTAAGTTTACCGGCGATTACTTGTCGTCAGTGAAGTCACTACTTTGGAAGATCTGAGCTGTTATCCTGTTAGGGTTATTTGTAGTGATTACAATAAGCAGTTAAGGGGCCGGTATGTTAGCCGGATATCCCTTTAATATTTCCATGAGCTGATGAGCCCTCCTGCGTTTTCAAAAGGTTTGCATTCAAAATGGCGCGTCTCATCAAGTAAGTGGTGATACAGTTTTTCTACCGCTACTAGCAGTTTAGTGCTGATTCAGTGTTTTGTACACTAATTTGAAAGAAACCGAAGAAAATCGTGATATTTAACCACTGTCTCCTGCCATGTTTTTTTACAGTGTACAGTAGTTTGTAAGATTGGTAGATTGACAAATTAGCGCGTTTTGGAATGGTACTCATTGTCAACTTGAGCATGCCTAGAGTAGGAAAAAAGTGAATTCGCACGTATTAGACGTGAAATACTACTACAAGTACAGTCCCCCACTACAATTGAACAGTGTAGGGCACTGTTAGCATTAGTTAATATTCGAATTCAAAATGGAAGCCAAATCTAATAATTTTAAAGATGCCAATAACAGCAAAAACTGCGATAAAATTAAAACTGAGTACTTAGATTATTGTTGTTAGACACAATAAATGTATTTATGATACTTTAAAGTTTTCTCGAGAATGCCTGACATACTAGAAGTGAGAACACCGGTAGAACTATCCTGTAATTTTAGGAAAATTATTTCGGAAGAATATGTACTTCCCAGGGGCCATCCGCGAGCATCTTGTTCGCTTTGCTCGTGGCTAAAATGCATTCAGGCGGTATGGGCAACTATAGTATTAGAGATGCTCCACCATACCAAACATGGCCTTAGTTACGACAGGCAATAGCACAGGGACATTTGATTTTGGACCACATGAAATAATTATGGTCCTCTCTTGGTACTTGCCCGTGATGGTGATCCCTTTACAGGCAGCAAACATGCTAAAGGGCGATGGTGCAGAGGTAGAGTGGCGGTCGACAGCCAGCGACAAGTGAGAAAAACATTATGTGCTCCATAAAATCAAAGAAAGAAAATGTTTACAACAAAAGGTGCACTAGGTACAAAATAAAGAGCAGTTTATAGACCAAATTGCCATACAGGGGTGTCATATCCCCGATGCTGGAGCAGCGTTCGTAGCTCTGAAAACATTACTACTGTGGATCACCACTAGAAGAATGGCTTGTGGTGGCAGACGGATTTTCCATATGGCCAACACTTCAGGGGAAAATGCATATTGTTAATGCATACAGTTATTTAAGATTTTATGTTTGTGTATTTGAATGGATGATTAATCTGGCTGATATATGTGGTGCTCTCTGGAAGCAGTTGGTGGTGATATATTACTATAGTTGTAGTGGTTCTGTAGAGCATGGTCACTTGTTGTATACGGCGAATATGAAGTTGATCCAATTAAGACTCTGTATAAGGGGTGTTACAAAAGGGTTGTTTTCGAAATTCTGCAATTTTTTTTTACGTTTAAGTAGGTTGAAACAAAAGATTGTGAAAAATATTCAAAAAATCGCTGTGTCCTTACAAATTAGTAACGAGTGACGTCATTAGCGCACATTGTCATGTTACCGGCAGGAGGGGTCTGGGGTGTCCACAGTTCAGGATCGAAGGTCATAAGGGGTCACTTCGGTCAAAAAACCAAAAATATTCAAAATATCAAACAAATTTCGCTCAACAACCAAACAAGTACATAAATTAACTTGTAGATATGCATTTCATGTTTCTGATGTGATGCAAGGTATTTTTGGGTGGGGGGAGGTCAAAGGTCATTTACGGGTCATTATCCGGTTTTTTTTATTTTAAGGTAATAATTTCAAGAATTTTTATCTCCAGAAATAAGCATGGTAGATTTTTTTTTTTGCTTGGAACAATGCAGTGTTGTGGACACGAGGTTTTTTTATACCGGGATCAAGGTCAATTAAGGGGGGGGGGGGGCACAAAGGTCATTTTGCCAAAAAATGCTTTAAAAAATAAGACCAATTGGCTATACCTCAGCCTATAGAAGACATAAAGCGTGTTATTGCTGCAGTGATGTAACATTAATGGTAAAAGAAGTGTATGATAGTCTCGACCCCAAGGTTCAAAGTTCAAGGTAAAATGTCAAAATCTACAAACAAGCTCCGGTTGAACTGAAATTTGGTCAGTGGATAATATCTCGTGGCATCATAAATACGAACAAGTACAGTTGAACCCCATCCGTGACCCGGGGTCACGTTATAAGGGGTGAAAAGGTCAATTCCCTGACCATGCTTGGATTGAGTTGAAACTCAATAATATTGATCCTTGGAAAAAACATTTAATGACATTTGTGACATGTTGGTGAAGTTACAGGGTCAAGTCAAGACAAGTCCATCCAGGGGTCATAAGGAAAGGGATCACCAATCCTTCCCATACGGCCGGCTTGAAATTAGAATCTGTTGCCCAGGTCTAGTTTCTTCTTTCTTTCTTTCTGATTCTTCTTTCCCTGATGCTCCCTTAAAATACTACTAGTACAACGGTATCCCATATCAACCAAAGTTGGTCAAAAGAACCCGCCTGACCCAATCTTCTATGGGGTGTACTCAGATTGGGTCAGAGGTCACGTAACGAAGTAGCCGCCATTTTTGGTAAAAATCGTTAAAATCCTACTGTCCTACAGACGACAAGCTATAGATTCCAATTTGTTCACAGATCCTGACCATCCTTCATATAGGAGGTACACAGATAAACGATCGGGAAAAAAAAGTCATTACATTGCAAAAGGCGGCCACTTCAATTATATCTAATTAAAATGCTATGATCTCCAAAACTAAGAACTGAATAGGTGATGTCTGTGCAAAGTTGCGGATAGGGTTGAGAAGAATCATCATGACAGAATATTGGCTCCCAGGGTCATCTGTAAGATATTGCAAAGAGCTAATTAATATTCAAAAACACTAAACTGGACCATTTTCACAAATATAAATTTCTTCAATTTGATCGCAAATAATAGTGAGGTCATTGGAGAATAGAGATATATTTTGCATAACATACCCAATAACAGAAAGGGACATTAATAAAAGACATCCATGATTACAAAAAGATACCAAAAGATACACATAGACTTCAGCAAGCCAAAGGAGCTAAGATATTCAAACAAGTCGACCCGGTATGCGGAGCCATCGTTATACAGACTGTCCAAAAAAAAGATACAATCAAAGATTCATTTTTTGCCAAAAATTTAAGTTCATGTCAACTGGAGTTGTACGATTCTTTTTGTCGGACGTGTTCCAGCTCTCATGAGATTTGTGAGTGGTGTAATTTGGGGTATGGTTCAGGAGGGTTATGGCCTACTTATCTGAGACAGTTGTTGAAAAACCTGTTGGCCAGTTTTGGTTATCCCGATATCAACAAAGTGCATTGAAATGATGTCGCCTCAAGACATTCTTATTGAAATAAAATAAAAAGTGAGGTATAAAGTGCTGATTCTTGTGAGATAACTTAATTTATAACTTTTATAATGTCACACTGCGATAAAGGCATGTAGCATTGGAAATTAACTCCAAACAGTCTTGTGGTCTCAGCTTTACCCCAGGTTTCAACAGAAGGTAAACCTAAAAACACCCTTGTTGAAAGTAAAACTGCGACCTTTGAACACAATCATCCTTTCCTTTCTTGCTCTTTGTGAAAACGGTTTCTTCATCATATTACCTCCTGACATCTTGGAGGCAGTGAGGGAATAGGGGAAGGGGAAATTGTCCCTCCACATTTAGAGCCTTGTTGGTTCCACACATTTGTCCTCAACAGAATTCGGATGAATGTTCATTTATTTTCAGGCAGTCAATTCCCCAAAATTCCACGAATTTCATTGATTATTGTCCCCCTGAGCGTGAGTCCCTCATTTCACCCAGAACATTAAATAATCCTTCCTGGTGCTGTTAACGGAAAAATAATATTGTGATTAGTTCAATGCATGACAATGACATGCAATCGGATTGTACAATATGCTTTGTTGAAAAGGGTTTAATTCTCCACAATGATGTGTACAAAGCATTATGACCTTTAGTTTCTGAAAACTCAGGGAAACTGGCACAAGTGGTAGTTTATATTGTGTTCAACTGACATATCGCCGCTTAGGGTCCATCAAATTGGATGGAATACCAGCGAGGATTTAGCTTAGGATCTGTCTAACAAATCAAAATCTGGGCAAAAATACAACACAGTTTAATATTTGTTATAATTTTTAGTTTGATTGTATAGTTTTTATTGGGACAGTCTGTCTTTGCCAAGCAGTATATTGCAACCGAAGTTTCTTCTGAACAACGATGGTAATTGAATGAAATGAATTAAGCAATAAGTTAAGATTTTGGTTCTGCGATTTTATGTGCGTTTTTGGTTTCAAGTTGATCTTGGCCTCGCAGGTTTTCTAATGGCTGTTTTCTAATTCTGTACTTTCTTTCCTAACAATGTAAACGATATAATAGTTGTTATAATGATGTAAATGTGAATTGAAATATAGTATCTTCGTGACACTAAAAATGGCACCTGACCTCGTTGTTGTTCTGTGTTTGGCACTATGACTTGACAATTAACCACACAGCCCGCACATTTTTTCAGAGGCCTTTAATATAGATACTAGCAAACTATTGGGTAGATTTCAAATTAAAATGGAGACTCGTGCATTTTCCAGGGTGGGGTGATATTGTCCACGGCATGCGGATACGAGCCTGTGTTGCCATCACAAAACATATTGTGTCCAAGGTACAAAGTTACTGTACAGACCGGCTTACTGGAAACTCACTCAGGTTCTCTTACAATATTCTGTAATGATAGAAGGGATTATGCCTTGGTTGCCCGGGAGGTCAAATCCACTTTGCCCAATTTCTGTGGCCAAATAAAAACTTAGGTTCAAGCTATTCATCTATGTGACCATAATGTATTTTAGGTCAAAACATTTTTAATAGCTACATTACTCTACATTGTATGAGTAACCCTCACATTTTTTACCTGTGCATGAAATGAATTCCTCTGCCTCTCAGACTTTGATGAGGTCTCACTTATTTTGAAATCTACTATCACAAGTAGTCTAGGTCAAAACCTTCTTTCCCAAAACTCCCTTAACTTCGAGAATAGATTTCTCATTTGTGATGCTACAATTTTCTTCAGCGAAATTACTTAAAGCCACTATCAGTCATTTTTTCCAAAAAAAAAAAACACAAAAAATTCAAAATGCCCATTTTGTCTCTAAATGCTAGGGGTTAAGTCATTTCAAAACTTATATACTTTTCTTTGTGAAAACAGTACTTAAGGATTGTAAAGCAGTCTTGAAGATGCCATTTACGACTATTTCTAGACCTTAAAAAAGTCGGATTCCGACTTTTATAGTAAACAAAGCCTAAAATCATAATTCTTGACAAATACGGCGTGTTACGCTTAGCACTAAGGGGTCTTTGCTACAACAATTTCCCCCCCCCAACCCAAACAGTGTCAAAATTGGATTTAAGGAAAAATAGGGGCGCGATTTGTTACATGTGAAGAAATCGCATGATGATAGTGATTTTAATTAAGGAATGATATGTATCAAATCTTAATTGAAACGTTCATTTATTGATAAAAGATTATTCTTACAGCAAATTCTACAGCAGAGGAAAAAGCTTGTGACAGACTCCGAATATTATATATTTTTGTATTATATTAATTAAATAATGTAAATTGCAATCACTATACAATTATGATGAGGAGGAGGGAGAACTGGAAAATATGAAACTTAATTGGGTTGTGCAATAAGCATGAACTTATTGATTGACTAAGTTCTAAATGGACTAGTGTGTGAAAAACATCTGACGAACATGTCAGAAAGACGTCCGCGTTATAGAGGACAATAGTGTCTTATCATCGTCATTCTCAAGAATTGAATAGAGGTTTTTCTGTTAACCTATAGGTAGCAAGATTGCACACCGGTGATAACAATAGACTTGGTAATGTTGCTATGTCACAAACACTTCGAGCGCAGGATGTGGAAGATTGGGGACTCCTTTTAAACATGTTTCAGGCGAAACTGAAAAGATGACAAAAACGTTTGTCTTGTCTTCGCAGTTTGTTGCATCATGGGGAAATTTTGCTAAGGACCAAAATGGTGTTGCAAGTTATTCTTCTGTGCCAGTTGACAAGAGGATTTCACGAGCTGTAGATCTAAAAAACAGAAGGTGGAGAACTTTCATAAACATTTGAGTTATAACAAAATCAATGGTTATTATTAATTCTGAAAAGTTGTCAGAATCGTCAGCAAATTTGGGGGCATTTGGAAAAAGACAAAGGTTAACATTTAAAATTCCGCAGGACATGCGTCTGTACCAGTGACATTCACCTTTAATGCACTGAGTACATGTATGGACAAATGTCTTATTACCATCAAGCTGAAGTTATACTTCCAGTGTTTCTAGTACTAACGAGTTTACAAATTAAATCGGCCGGTCGAGACCAAAAGGACTTTGCGATTAGCGAGACGACGAAACTAGTGTGAATGTACCAGCAAAGGAATTGTGTCGCAAGAGTTATGTGGACCTGATTCTAAAGAGACTGGTGCGCACCCCAACAAGAACTGTGGACACTCTATTTGTATTATTGATGTGAGGTTGTGTGTTTAATTTGATTTTGGTAAGTAGGTAAGAAATATAGATAATATAATTTTGGCATTGTTTATTGTGTATTATGGTGTGATTAATTTATGTATTAAAATCATTACTTTGAATTTACATCTTGGTCTAGTTGCAATCTTTCTTCCAAATAGTCATTGTGAATTTTGTTTATGAACCACGGGAGGTAATTTTCTGACCTTGAGTAAGTCTCGGAAAAGCTAACTATACGGACGCATGGCAAGATCGGTTCGTGAGGTTGCTTTGAAGTGCTATTCTGAGTTGTGCAGGCAGTTTACAAACGCCTGTCCCAAAACAGTCTTTAAAATATTTTTACTCTGTAAAATTGCTGGTTTGTTTTTGTTCTTCTGTTGTTTGGACACTGCAGACGATTCACCAATATTCCAAGGAGAGAGATGAAAACAAAAGCTTATTGTCTACATAAAAAATATAGATAACTTCAGCTTTAAAAAAATGTTTGAATCTCAGATTTGCAACATTGCTATAGCACACAATGTGATGACATCATGATTATTGTACAGAACTTTACTGCAGATTTTAAATTATTTTGTTTTTCTAATCAGTGTTGATGTTGCTTTACTTTAACCTTCTCTATTAGGAACCCACCTTCCCTTTTTCTAGATTCAGGGTGCAATAATGGTTGCATCTCTTCTACAGTCTTAGTCGGTTTCACTGCATTTGTAGGTTGGATCATGTGAAGTATATCGGACCTGTCACTATTTCCCCTGTGGTAGCTCTAGTAGGGATAGGTTGTCATGTGTTCCTGCTGCAATAGGGCTGGCCAACATGTGGGGGCATTTCTGCCCTTGTAAGTGGTTAACATTATCTTGTTTGCATTGGTATATATTAACACTTTAATATGGCTCTTACTATTTATCATTGCTTTTATGTTTTGTAATTTCCAAAGTTGCGGAAAATATTCAAATCCTCTAGTCATTACACAATATTAGGTTGGATACCTTGGGCCCACTCAATACCCTAGCGGGAGTGTAGAGCGTAATGTGAAATTAACATATAAAAAAATTACACTCTCATGTTTAGCTTTATTTCCAGACACTTATGGAATGGATCGTACCTAAATTTATTTTGGGTTGTTAATGGAAACATGCGAAATATATCAGAAAACATTTACAAAAAGGCACTATCAGTGATTTGCTAAATCATAAAATCGAAAATATCAAAAAATCCACTTTTTGCATGTCAGTAACAAGTACGGGTACCCTGACATACCCTGCAACTATAAAACCAAAGCAACAAATAAGCACAAAATCGATAATTTAGTCATTTACTGTCCAAACGGACACGTACTACAACCCTAAGTGAATGGAGAGTCCTTTGAAGACCGCCGTTTCTTTTCTTCCTTTTCTGGCAATTCTCTTCACTGGAAAAAGTAACGAATGAAATTATAGCAGACTTTCCTTCAATTTTATAATTTCCAGTATTTTCAAATATTTTGACTCTTGAGTATATACTGACACCGAAGTGTCTTTAACGGCATTAACATCGTGTTCACTGATCTTTTTTGTCTATAACATCGCTTTGCGGTCCAATGAACTCCTTTCTGATTGTCAAATCCTTTGCCAATTTAATGACAATTTTGCGGAATATCAATATCAATATGTGGTCTTTTATCTAGCATGATGTTTGATATCCCTCACATGTCGGCATGCATTTTTTCAGTGCAATATTCTAATGCCTCGTTGATTTTTTTTAATCTTTGACTTTTTTATATTCAAGTCTGGTACCTGGTAAGTGTGGCAGAGCGGAATTCATGAATCATAGTTTTTGGATATTCCACTGCTGTCTGGACTACTCTAAATTTATATGAATTTATTGAGAGAGCAACAGAGGGCTGTTTTGCCATTTGTTGGGTACAAATCAATGGATACATCGTAACGGCCTATTACCTATTGGAAATGATGGCCGAGCTCCAATCACCTTTGAATAGAGCATATTTTTTTGGGCAGTAAATACCACAGCAGGCCAACAACAACGTCCCGCTGTGCATGGATTACAGCAGCATCAGTTCACGCACTACTGCCATTTGAAACCACAGGAACATTTAGTAGAATTTCCCAGCAAAATCGACACCCGTGTAGGTTTTTTTTTGGGTCAACAATGGTTCCTTTATACCACCTGAAACCATTAAACAAAAAAACAAAAAAACTTCTAACCGGTCACGTCTTTTTGTGTTAAATCCTATAATATTAACCCGATATCAAATTTTTCACAGACGCCTACTAAAGTCTGTTGAAAGAGACTCATTTGAATAATGGCAGTCATAACAATAGCTCCGCGGGATGTTGTCGGCTGCTGTTATTAAATACATTAAAATACGGCACTGAAATTCTCTTCAAGGAGGATGGCCCATTAATTTATACAATAATTTTTTCATTTCTTGTCATTCCTTCCCTAAGTTTCACGCCTATATTTCAATACGTTTTGGTATGAGAGCTAAAAAACTTGGTTTTGTAAGCCCATAGTATACTGTGTCAAATTAAATATGGTTCGCCTAAAGTCGGCACGTCTTAACTCATACAAATGACGTGTATTTATTAATATTATTCAACTATTTATTGTATACTTGAGGAAGGTTTGAATGATTCTGATTGATTTTCAGCCGTACAGAAAAATGTCAAAACTTTTCACTTTCTCTTCTTTAACTTGAACCCAATTTAGTTTAAAATAAATGACTGCAGAGGAAAATATGTGATTTGACTTTTGTTTTTCCTTTTCAGAACGATTGTTCTTATATCTTTTGTTTTTTTCAAATTTCAAATTTGAGCAAATTTTAAATACCTGTTTTGGGACGAAAAACGGGACATTTCAAGTGTCACTCGGGACATCTACCTGTTTTCAAACTATTTCCGGTTAGTATTACAACGGGTTTAAACTGACATTTGAGATGACATTTCTAGGCATTGAAGTCCAGACAAAACAAAGAGAAATCAAAGGAAATTTCCCGGAAGTGACAAATAACCCAGGGGAGGGCGGCCAAGAAAGCCCAATTTCAGACGTCGCCATTGGTTTAAAATTGTTCAATAGAGGCAAAGCTCGTCCCCATTAACCATACCCTTTCCCCCATCGCCCATCAATCAATTTTGGGGACCTGGGGTCCGTTTCCCCAAACTTGTGCATAAAACCCTATTGTGTATAGCTAACATCATGCTTATGTCTCACATACAGAAACCTTTTCATATACATGTATACCTAAGTTTGGCTAATATTAATTTTAAAAATATTTGGACAAATTGGCCCACGCATCAGTCATGACATGTATGCACGTAGATTATAAACGACTGAGTTTCCGGGGAAGGAACCCTGGTGATGATACTGACAACATGAAACTCATAGAGGGATCTCTTTAATAACCCCCAAATCGGGAACAAAGTGTGCACATTTTTTTCGATGATAGGTGATACGTCGAACTTTTCCCTACTATTATTGTAGTGATTGTGTACGATGATAGCTTTAAATATTACTAAGGTGTCAATTTGGATGGCACCTCTTAACCTGTTCAAAAGGCAGTCGACATAATGTCTTACACGCTTCACCTATTTTTGAAAGCAAATGCGACCATTTTGTTTGCAAAGTAAAGATTTTGATTATTTGCGGGTACCACTGGGTCAGATGTGTCATGCATTAAAATATACATGATGTGAACACGGGTAACTGTTTACATGTTGTGTCAAGTGTTCAAATAACGGAACATTGGCGTTATAATACGTCCGAGGTATTATTGTTTTGTTTTTTATTCTGACGATACAAAATGTGATATATACATGTTACCAATATTTAATGATCATGGGGGATCTTGAGGAGTCTATTAGTCCCCGAAGGTGAACTGGAAGGCATGGGGTACTATTTTTTTTTAATGGCTTATTGATATTTTCGACGAAACGAAACCGGGCTCAGTGCACCCATTGATTACACGCGGGTTATTCTCCTTATCATAACATTTTATACTATGACAGGATAAAGCGTGTAATCCAAGGGGTTCACTGAGCCTGTTTCGTTTGTCGATAAGCCAAAAATACCCACGCTCTCCAAAGTTCACCACAAGGGGACAAATAGATTGCACAAAGACCCCGATACGATCATTAAAGAGACACTGGCACAATTTGAAAAATAGTGCGGCCCTCAAGATTTTCAAAATCGATATTTTGCATGGTTGTAAAGCTTTTTAATACATTTATTCCTCACCTGAAAGGATTTAAGACCAATCAGCGTCCTTATGGGTAACAGAACGATTTTGATAATTAATGTTTCGCCGGCGAGAAATTAATTCAGCAGACACGGAAATGGCGTTTAAAACACAAGACAACGCACGCCGTAATGGCATGTTTCCCCACGGCATGCACTCTGTTTGACCGCTCTGGTGACCTTTTGTTGTTTTAGAGTCACATTAGTACTATCTACGATATTCATGTACTTAGTAAGTCCAAAATCTCAATCCCCCGTGACCATTCTCTGGCAAGTAAGGTTGACGATTGATTTGACTTCTATGGACCATTTAGAAAAAAATTGCCTTTCCCATTTCCCCCGCGCGAAAATTCCCGGCATTTTTTGCTAGAGGCCAAATCCAAAATGGCCGCCGATGCCATTTTGGAAAATTAGGTTTTGAACCAGGCGTGGGAACAGAGCAACCTACCAATCTGTCCCCCAATGACTCTTCTGGGGGTAAATCGGACCCAAAGATTCCAAATCTACATCAGTTTTACGTTATGACATCATTTTCACGCTCGCCCGAAATCCAGAGGCCGCGACGCCATTTGAAAAATTAATTTTGAACCAGAATGGTGAACCATAAACAGAGCACCTATAATTATTTCCAATGACTCTTTTTTGGGGGTAAATCGAAATCGGACCCAAGGATCCAAATCTGAACTGCAGTTTTACGTTATGACATCATTTTCGCCCCAGAAATCCAAGATGGCCGCCGACGCTGGCCATTTTTGAAAAATTAGATTTTTAACCAGATGGGGACCAGAGCACCTATAATCATGTCCATGACTCTTTTAGGGTACATCGGACCCAAGGTTTCCCAATCTAACATCAGGTAGGGTTTTTTGCATTATTTTCGCGCCCAGAAATCCAAGATGGTCGCCGACGCCATTTGAAAAATTAGAAGATTTTGACCAGACGGGTAACCGATTAGCACCTATAATCATGTCACATGACACTTTGTTCGGGTTAAATCGGCCCCAAGGTTCTGACATAGCTACGTTATGAATATCATTTTAAGCCCAAAATCCAAGATGGTGGCCGCCGACGGCCATTTTGAAAATTAGGTTTTACC
Source organism: Ophioderma brevispina (assembly GCA_023653785.1). Taxonomy (NCBI): domain Eukaryota; kingdom Metazoa; phylum Echinodermata; class Ophiuroidea; order Amphilepidida; family Ophiodermatidae; genus Ophioderma; species Ophioderma brevispina. The sequence continues at coordinate 6,655 of JAMKCH010006612.1, read as the reverse complement.
AGAGGGGAACAAGAGCACCTATAATAATGTACAGGTTGACACTTTTTTTGGGTAAGTCCGGGACCCAAGATATTCCAAGTCTAGCATTAGTTTGACGTTATGACATAATTGTTGGGTCTTTCTTCTTCTTCTCTCGATTTTCTTCTTTCTTCCCAGAAATCCGAAGATGGCCGCTCCCGCAGCAGTAATTGGTAACGTGAAACACTGCAAAATGACGGTCATTAGGAAAATTCTCCTGGAGGAAGCCACATCCTCGCTCTAATGTGAACACCCTGAATGGAAGAGACCCGCATAAATAAAGGGAATTTTTACCATCCTACTGTCTAGCAGAAGTGGACGCATCTGCAGAGATGGAGTAGGGATCATGAATATCCCCAAAACTTCTCCCATGTTTGTCAAGCAATGAAGCAGTCTCACCAACAATTATCACACACAGCCAAATTTAATATGAAGGAAGGCATATTAAACATCATCCAGGTCTAGCCCCCACATTCTGAACACATTTGATACAGATAGTACAAGTTCCTTGAAACCCTACAGCCCACAATAACAGAGAATCCTTACGAAGAAAAGACCTCATCTTGGATGGGGGGATTTCAAGCCAACTGGGCCGATTACAGGAATGGACACCCACAATTGGGTAGATATGGGACTTGTAAAAATTAATGACAGATATGTAACAGCTCCTGGAATTCTGTGCACTCCACACACTGGTTTGTATGCACCCACTTACTTCCCAACACAAGGAGTGTGAGAAAAGGCACCTGACACGCCAGTGGGCGCAATATAGAAACTTATTGACTTCATCATGACCCAAACTGGACAACTGAAACCTTTCCAGAACTGCAGATGCTTACTGCTCAGCCGATGTCGGTTCAGACCACAACCTGGTACTGGCTAAGGTGAAATTTATACCTACCAAAACCCACCCCCAAACGTATAACAACGGTAACCAAGAGTATGACTGTCATTCGATTCAAGGACCCCCAATTGCAGCCAGAATTCTGTGCAAGATATAGGTGGTGCCTTTGGACCACCCCTCCAATTAGAAGACACTGATGTTTGAAGGGCTATGGACTAACTTCAAGGAAACAACAATACAATAACAGAGGAAACAGTGGGTGTGAAAAGGGCCACCGCAAATTAAGGGCTTCCCTGAAGAAGTAGAAAGGCATGTCATCAAAGGATCCAGTATCCAAATGATGACCACCCAACTGCACATAATAAGTCCCAACTACTCCAAACTGAACAAGGAAGTCAAATAAGCAAGTACAAGAGCTTGAAGAAGAAGCTGCTCGAAAGGAAGTTAAAGAGATGGAAGATGCACATGCTAGAACAACAGCCATGAACTCTTCAAGTGCACCCGTAGACTAGGGGAGTGAAAGAGCTCACACATGGCCAGCATCTGCCAAGGGACAAGCACGGCTCCCCAAACTGTCCAATAAAGTTAATGAAGTGCTTGGAAAACACTTCACACCCTCTCACACTGAATTCCCCATATATTAAGAAGGACTTCACTCCATCCAGAACCTGTCAATTCTAACTCAACAGGCTGCCTTTCCCAATAGAGGAAGTAGAAGAGGCCAGTAAGAAACTGAAAAATAACAAAGTCAATGTGGATGGGATTAAAATCTCTGCTGAAACCCTGAAAGCAGGTGGGTCCAGCTATGAGACAGCTACTGTTGAAAATAATCAACATTGCCACTATAGAGCAATGACTTTACTGTCCATCCGCAGGGAAAGTATTCTGTAGAAGGATCCTGAACCGGATCCAAGACACCATAGATGACTACCTTGGGTAGGAGCAATGTGGATTTATAGAAGGGCTCGAAGAGGTACTACTAATGCTGTATTTATTGTTTTGCAAGTGCTTAGAGAGGCCAAAGAAAGACTCATTCCTATACCTGGAATTTGTAGATTATAACGCAGCAATTTGATACCATTGGAGAGATGCACTCTGAAAAATGCTTAAGACCCCCCCCCCCCCCCTCAATTGGGAGTACAGCAACTAGTAGACGTAATTGAAACTGATATGAGCAAACCATATGCCATAGTGGTTAATGGAAAAACTCACTGACCTGTTTCGACCTTATTGGGTGGTGAGACAGGGATGCCTTCTATCTCCATGCCTCGTCAATCTCTTCTTATAATTTGTAATGAGAGAGTTCAAACCTAGGCTCCGGAATCCAATTGGAGAGCCTGAAATCAACAACATTCGGTATGCCGATGACCCAACCCTGTCTGGACTGTCTTTGAAAAGTACGCTATCCACACAAGACTGGCTAATCACCTGGACTAATGGGGAATGGAGATCAACCCATCAAATCAAGATTGTCCGATACCTCAATAGACATCACCCGTAACAAACACCCATTGACAAGTAAAGTGATTTTGGTCTTTCTTGGAGTAATGTGCCTTCTGTTAAGGAGGACATAAAGAGTCTTACAAGACTGGCAGCATGGGCATTCGTAGACTCAGGAATATCCACATGGACATCATGACATCACACGATCGCCCCAAAGTCCAGAATAACCAGTCCTCTTATACTCCCCCATTGCAACCTATGGGCAGAGTCCCGGGGTATTGCGCAGACAGGACTTCCAAAGCTGGACAGCTTTGAGATGAGGTCCTCCGGTCAATTATGAAATGATGAAATTAGACAGCATCTGAACATCACATGCACCATCATGGATGCAGTCACCAGAAGACGGCTGAAGTGGTTTGGACATTGTCGTCAGGATGCCGGAAAACAGATTAACCATAAAGCCCTATACGCAAGACTTCCACAAGCGTAGGAAGCCAGGTTCCAACACCACATCAAGATGGAAGGACCAATTCCGCAAATGACAACGGCTTGGACCTCCCAAACTGCCCGAATCTATGGCAGACCAGAATGGAGGAGATTTACTCATGAGAGAGCAAAGTGACACCCGTCCTAGCAGTTAAGTCAAGTAAGTCAGGTCAATTGGTATCTAAAAAAATGGCAATGAACTAAATTGTCGAGTAAATGGGTTATATACATGTTTTAAGTGATTTCAAACTCAGAAACTTGAGTGGACTAGAAAAATATGCCATCTTCAGACCTTAACTTCTTTGGAATCACTTCTAATTACCCGAAAACTATTTCTACATGATTAAACTAATGTCCCGATTCGGAATCCTTGTGGCAGACTTACCCCAAAGTTGTCAATTACATGCTTTCGGTGCTGTGGTTCCCCATCTGTGTCAAAACCTAGTTTTTTTATGACGTCGGTGGCCATCTTGGATTTTCTGGGGCCTAAAATGATATTTATAACTTCAAGCTAATGTCAGATTCAGAATCCTTGGGGCAGATTTTACCTAAAAGTTTCATTGTACATGATTTATAGGTGCTCTGGTTCTCCCTCTGGTCAAAACCTAATTTTTTCAAATGGCGTCGGTGGCCATCACCCCTGGATTTTTGGGCAGAAAATGATGTCATAACTGAACAATGTTAGATTTAAAAATCCTTGGGTCCGATTACCCCCAAAGAGCCATTGGACATGATTATAGTGCTCTGGTTTCCCCGCCTGGTTCAAAACCTAATTTTTTCAAAATGGCGTCGGCGGCCCATTTTGGATTTTGGCCTCTAGCAAAAGATGCCGGTATTTTGCGAGGGACCTGGAGGCCCAATTTTTTTCTATAGGTCCCATAGAAGCAAATCATCGTCAAACCTATACTTTGCCAGAGAATGGTCACGGGATTGAGGTTTTTTGGCTAACTACACCAAACAATCACATAGAACGAAATCAATTCCCACCCTTATTAATAATATCTGGCTCAATTTTTCAATCAGACCCTCCTGCCGCGTGATATTATGATATAGATTGAAATTTTGTACGAGGACATAATTGAGGACAGAGAATACTATTTCTATCAGTTACCAACTTTGAATTTCTAACTTCTCAGAGATAGCAGCAATTATATCACGTATGTAATGAACAAGGGGAAAAGGATGATTAATACTGGGGTGGTATTAAAGGTTTACTGGGTTGACCTCCTGTCACGAGATCATCTCAACGATAAAACGCGAGTTGTAGATGAAGTCACAATTTAAAAAGCAGTGCACTAATGTTTATTCAATATATTGATGACCGCTTTGATTTAGCCGATTCCGCCGACCAGATCACCGAGAAAGGTGAGAAATTCTCATAAAACACGCAAATTTAACACACAATTTGCAGATTTCTTTATGAAGTTTTAATAAATCTAATGCATAACGGCACGATCGTGCTTGAAAGTCAAAACTGCATACGCTGTGAGTGACTTTTACTTTCGTAAATATCCTTTATTCATCCATACTCATAAAGCCAGTTGTATGAGAATATGGTCCGCCAGTAGCCACAGTCCGGCTCCATGACACTAACGGAATAAAGCGTGACCTAAACGTTGCTGTGAAAGTCAACTGACTCGAGTGCCTATTTTTTCACCGTTGGTAGGCGGACTATGAGTCCGAAGGACTGTATCTCCTGCCACACCTGGTTTTAAAGGATGTCTTTGCAGAGTGTTTGCTTTTGTTTTGGGTCTGTTAATTATTAGTTTTAAACTTATTTCGTTCTGTTACGGATGCTAGGTGATTGGGTGTTTTTATTTCAATAAGGCCTAATGTAATTAATTGTGGGATTTTTTCTGTCTAAACCTGGAAAATATATACACACGTGGTATTCCTTTCCTTTTAATTTGTGGAAAACGTGACGGGACACGGTTGAGACCGCACGATTTTTAGAAAGATTGGTGTGTTCAAAGTTTTGTAATTCAGGAGGGGGGGGGTTATGACAAGCATTATGTACATTTTTAAAGGTCCCATGGCCCGATCGCTACTAGCCTCGTCCCAGAAGCCCAGATTTTCCCGTAAGTGGTCAAAATTTGGTATCAGAAGAAAGCTACTTATTTTCTCATTACCCTGTGAAATCATTAGGGCTAATGAGTTTGGTTTGTGCAGTTATGAGCGAAAGTATGCTCCATTTTGGTCGACCAATATTATTTTACACAGTACTCTATGGGCTCACAAAACCACGTTTCTAGCTCACGTCCAAACCGGATTGAAATATCGGCGCGAACTTTACAGATGGGATTTTTGGGTGACGGTCCTTCTTCAAGATGAAAGCTTCATATACTTAAATCGGACCATCCCCCTTTAATCGAGAAACTTGGATTCCAGTTTATCGGCGGATATTCCATTTTTATATTTCAAATTTCTGTTATAAAACTTAGAATACTCGGATGGAAGTTGAAAAACTTGGAATATCGACCGGAGGGTACATTGAGAGTTAATTCCCACAATTCCGCAGTTTAAGTCATGGGATCCCACCAAAATCATATTCAATAACACATAAAACACCCCATGATTTTTCGTATGATGCAGCAGCGAAATATTTTAAGCTGTGGAGCCAGCTCGCTGTTGATTGGTTTGGATTTGTGAAGTCTATATCCACCATGGACGAAAGGTAGGGCACTCATTTAAAAGTGATCATCATTCTGTGATGGAAAACCACATGGCAGGCTGGAGATGGTCGCCCAGCCCAATTGAGGAATTCTGTTTAAATCTGTTCTGTTGGCCGATATGCCTCAAGGCATTCACAACATTAAGGCATTGCTATTTGTGCTGCTATATCTTTCTGCAGCTTTTTTTCGCTTTTTGGATACTGTTGATCATGCCATTCTTTTGGATAGGTTACGTGATACTTCAAAATTCAAGGTACTGCCTTAAACAGTGGATCCGGTCTTACCTGCAACCGCTCTTTTCGTGTGCGCATGGGCATGCAATTTCAAACAAGCATCATCTCCCCTTTCGGTCTTCCTCAGGGTTCTGTGGTCGTGCCTCTCTTTTTCATAATGTACACATACTGTTTCGCATCAATCATCCGGAAGGACAATATTGCTTTGACCACATGTATGCTGAGATGTACAGCTCTATTTGACATTTGATCTAAGATGTGATGGTGATGCCAAACAGCTGTCAAAAGCCTCTCTCTTTGTATTGGAGAATCAGTGAGTTGGTGCGCTGTAACAAACTCAAATGAATGATGAAAGCAGAATTTTCATGCATGTTTCTCCCTATTACACAATCGCCTCAAAGATATTACCATCAGGGTCGGACAGTGGATGTTCCCCAGTCCTCGCAATTAGAAACCTTGGTGTCGTGATTTGATCATACAATGTCTATGACTGAACTTGTAAAGGTCATCATTAAGTCTGTTTACTTTCACCTTCGCAATATTACCGGATCCGCCGCTTTATCACATTTGAAGAGTTGTCATCATCTCGTCCGCCCACTCATTTATCTCTCATTGAAGCTATGCCAAGTCACTTTTGGTATGGAATGTCGGCCAAGATCGGAGTAAACTTCAACTTTTCAAATAGAGCAAGCCCGAGGCTGGTGTTCAGATCTGAATAGAAGGACACCATCCACACCACTCCTTAAAGATCTCCATTGGCTACCAATTAGTCTTTAAGCTTATGCTTCTTACTTACAAGGGCCTTTCCGGACATTGCCATGGCGGGGGGGTGACTTATCTGAATACCTCTCTTTGTATAGTCCTGGCAGGGCAGGATTGCGTTCTGCAGATTACAAGACGCTCCTCACTGTTTCGCGCACAAAAAGGTCAGTGGTGACAGGGCTTTCAGCAATGCTGCC